>OW203764.1:33827459-34007335 GCA_934045905.1 Leuctra nigra | reverse complement strand
AAATTTTTAATAAGTTCATACGCTCTTAACTGATTGGGATGAAAATGTGTGAAATGAGATACAATGTTGGTCTTAATGACCATGCAAAATATGAGTTTGATCAGATTTTACGAAGACCATTTTCATTTTTCACCTATCAGGAGATGTTTATTTAAATTTTTCCCAATCAATGGATTTCAAACAAATCAGAAGCTGCAAACAGAGAAGGTTGTCTTTACATGTGTGCAAAATTTCAGATCGATCGGTGAAACGGTGCTACCTGTGTATCGGTTAATAGCAGAAAAAAAGAAAAAAAATGGTCCGTGGCAAAAGAACCAAAAGGAGTCGCTCGCTTCGCTCACTCAATAAACAGGTTAATTGATTTTGTCAAACCCCTCTCTTGCCCTTTTGCAAAATGTTGATATAACATATCCTATTTTGAATATCTAGTGGAGCGGTCGCTCCACGCCAGCCAAGTCGTACGGCGCGCGCACACACTCATTTAAAAAGGCTGGAGCAAACCCACTTTTACTGTAAGCATCAAAGTGGCATTTTCGGCCTACTGGATCTTAAAATTGGAAAATCTCACATTGTTGCGATATATCTTAATTTCGAGCTAAGGCCCACCCTACAACATATACCATATTTGGGAACAATAGGTTACGCCCTTTGCGCGCTAGAGGGCCGTGAAAACAGTGTTTTAGGGCGGTTTTCATAATAATAATAATCTCAGTAGTAGTAGTAGTAGTAGTAGTAGTAGTCTCCTGGAATTTAAATCCGGTAAACAGGCCACAGCCTAAACGGCTGAATCGATTGATCCCACATTTTTACCACGTGTGCACTTTTGGCGTCTGATTTAACCTTCACCCCATGAATTTTTTGTGCCGCCATTTTGAAACCGGAAGTGACGTCATATCTCGTCAACGGCTGGACCGATTGGAACGAAAATTGCGCCAAACGATCCAGACGGTCATCTATATGCATGATAAGTAGCAAAAGACTAAACATTATGTTAAAGAAACCGGAAATGACGTAATGAAATTTGAAATACATCGATTGGCTTTTTGGCAACAAAGGTTGATCCGATTATTTTGATATTTATGTAACGTATGTACTTTTGACGTCTCATGTGACTTGTTATAAAACCAACCGGAAGCCGCCATTTTGAAACCGGAAGTGACATCATATCTCAATAACGGCTAAATAGATTTCAACGAAACCAGCGCAAAACAATTTAGACGGTCAACTTTATGTATTATCATCAATAATATTTGCAGTTTCCCATACCTTAACCGGAAATGACGTCACACATTTTAATAATCTCACAAATTTTTATTTTGATGCAATAAATATACTATTTGAGACAGCTTATAAAATTGTAATCATGTTTCAAATATACTTCAAGGGGTCAGAGATTTCAGCCGCCATTTTTAAACCGGAAGTAACGTCATATCTCAAAAACTGGTAGACAAATCGGTATGAAACTAGCGCCAAACGATTCGGATGGCTATCTCTATGGAATATGAACAGTACAAATAGAATTGTCCTATTTATGAGACCGGAAATGACGTCATTTAAATGTATAAATTATTATAATTCCCTCCTATACAATAAATACATATTCAGAAAGCTTAAAATGATACACATCATTTATAGAAATAAATTCTATGTGGCATTGCAGAAAGTTCAGCAGCCATTTTGAAAACCGAAGTGTTTCCATGTCTCGGAACTGGGTTGACTGATTGGAATGAAACCTTTGCTATTCTTCGTGAAAGATCATTTAAAGCAATTATTTAGGACCATACGCTGCTATTCATTAGTGGTAACGAAATTGTAAAGGGTGATGATTTTTTAAAAGAATTTAGTAATTGTTCATTTCATATGTGTCACAAGTTGTTAGAATAAACTAAAAAAAGGAGTGATATCCCCATAAAAGACACTTCGTGTAAAAATACCAGCCAAGTCTCTTCTACTAAAAAAAAAATATATGAAATCTAAAAATTCTGCACTGAAAAGTAATGATATCAAAAAATTTGCCAAGTCAAAACTTTATTTGAAAATCAAAAAATACTTGGCGCATCGATTTTTTAGGGCATTTTAGGTATACTATATGTTTGTATATTTTATGTATATTAATATTTTATATCTGGCCTATACTTCTAAGCTATTAATATACACGATGCGCCAAGTATTTTTTGATTTTCAAATAAAGTTTTGACTTGGCAAATTTTTTGATATCATTACTTTTCAGTGCAGAATTTTTAGATTTCATATATTTTTTTTTTAGTAGAAGAGACTTGGCTGGTATTTTTACACGAAGTGTTTTTTATGGGGTAATTTTTTACTTAAATAAATTCAAGTGTTCTATTTTCATATATTCCTGATTACAATTTGAGATGTACGAACATAATATCAAACATTTCAAATTATTTTCTAATGAAATATAGGATAAGGGAAAATATTATTTGTCATGCACAGGTAGCAATGAATGTTTCTCAATACATTGTTATCGTAGAACATGGACATATAAAAATCCTAAATATTATCCAGGATTTTTAAAATCAAATGACACGTGATTTAAGTTATTTATGCTTTTGAATATGTGGAGAAGAATTTTGCATATTTATAAATGCGTATACTTCATTAACTGCGTGGGCGATCAACATAATATCTATGAGCTGTATTTTTTTCACAAAGTCGACCGCCCACAATTGAGTCGATGAATTATTTAGACGATCATCGCTCACTGAAAAATTGTCTGAAGAACTTCTGCTTGCCTGCAGGTGAACAATTCCCACTGGGTGTTTCGTTAAAATAATTTAATCACGCAAGCTTCTAACTAGTTGTCCCAATACATGTTACAACAGCTATTCGTTAAAAGGTTACAACACTTGGATCCAAATCGTCTCGGCTTCTTTACAGGTATATTAGAATGAAAAAACGATATGTCAGTAATGGACACCAAAACTGAAACGAATCTGAAATTCCGTCGTGTAAATCGGTTCCTGTTCATCGCTGGTTTGTCTTACCATGGGATTGACAAACCGGACGGCAGACTTCTGTACGACTGGAAGTCACGTTTGTATTTCTGCTACACCATCTGCATAACTCTCATCGCCTGCTTCCTACCAGCTTCTCGCTTACTCAGCGCAGCAATGACATGGACAGATTTCCCCAAGGTCACCAGTAATCTAGTTTTGTTCCTTTGCTTTATTGATAAACCATTGCTGATTTGGATTATTTTATTAAAACGAGTAGTTCTTCATGACCTATTAGAAAAGTTGTTTTCTATTACGCATCAATTTGGAATTAGCAGCAATATAATTCAACCACACTTTAAAGAAAAGAAAATACATTTGTTAAGGTTTTTTGTATTCGTACTGCTAGTTATATTTGCTGGTGCTAACCTCATTTTTATTTTTGTATTAAGCTTTTTTGCAGACGCTAATTTACAACAGCTTACACTGAACAATGCAATAATAAAATCAGTTACAATTAGCAAATTTATCACGTCAAAGATTTCTTTGATTTTTGACATATTTGCTGCTATTATTGAACTTTTTCTTGGAATTTGTATGGGTGCAATTATGTTTACAATAGTATCTGAGTTATCTGTCTTGATAAAGCAACTTAGCAATACTCTTGCGGAAATCGGTAGTAACAAAAATTGTAAGAAAACGCAAGATACAGTTAACATTGTGCTGGTAAAGAATGTACTACTAAATGTGAAGCAAGAAGAAAATATATCTGCTGGGAGTCATGAAATATTTACTCTAAGTAAACCAGGTATAAGCGATAATGTTAAGATAATCAAAGCAGAAGTCCATAATGATGGAACTCAAATGGTGTCTCTGGACATTGAAGATCTGGACATTGAAGAATATCCTCAGATTGCGGTCAGAAAGACGGACATTGAAGAATATCCTCAGGTTGCGGTCAAAAAGACAGACATTGAAGAATATTCTCAGATTGCGGTCAGAAAGACGGACATTGAAGAATATCCTCAGGTTGCGGTCAGAAAGACGGACATTGAAGAATATCCTCGGATTGCGGCCAGAAAGACGGACATTTATCCTATAAAACCAACTTCACGCAAACTCAAGTGGAATCAAGTATCGGATTCATCAGCAGACATCAATGTTGTGACATCGAAACCCAACCCAGAAGAAGTCTGTGAAGAACGAACCTCGAAACAGAATTCAAGAGACAGGAATCAAAATGTGGCAATGATTTTAAAGGAGTGTTGCATAAAACATAATCTGCTGTTAAGGTAATATTATTTAAAACAGAGCTTGTTATATTTGAGATGTAAATTATCATTGATTATCATTGATTATAATGTTATTAATTCAGATTTGTCGAAGATCTAAATGTGTATTGGAAATCATATGCATTCACACTATTAAGGCTGACAGCACTCATTATGAGCATCTTTGCACTGAAATTGGCAGTGGTAAGTGGATTTAACTAAAATTAGAACTGAAAGGAAAATTTAGCATCTGACAAAAAAATCTGCATTTTGACAATTCTGACTGAATAAATTGGTTATTGAGCGAGAGTAGCGATCGTCTCCATTCGTCACTGAACATTTTCTCTGTTCTTTTTTTGTTTGTTATTTGACCCCACTCCACAGGTCACAATATTTTTCCGATCGAGCTGAAATTTTTCACAAAATTTTACTAAATCATTCTATGGTTTAAAGTTTTTGGGTGCTGCCTACGATTTCTTAAAAAATGAAAGTGGCAGCTAGCTCACACAGTTTGATCTATAAAGTCCTAAATTTTCACAGTGTTTGCAGCTGTCGTACAGTTTTACTGCTAGAAATTTAATGAATTTCGTTGTTTGGCTAAATCAAAACTAAATTCAATAATTTTTTCCTGATTGGCTGAAAAATTAAAGTAGGTAGTCACATTAAGTTCAAATTTTGCATTGTTGACTATAATTTACTCCTATTATATAAAATTATCAGTAGTTATTGTATATATACTTATTTGAATAAGCTGTCAGAAGCGATGGCATCGAAATGAGAATCCACTGCAACTTGATCTCTTATTAAATGTTAACGCTATGTTTGCGTGCAGATGGGCAGTTGGGATGACCCAGAGCTGAGTAAATACGTCTGGACACTTCTATTTGCCTCACAGAGACTATACATTTTCTGCAACTTTGGACAGATACTAATTACCGAGGTAAATCACTCATTTAACTTAATTTGTCATCTAGTGGAGCGGTCGCTCCACCCAGCCAAGTCGTACGGTACACTCAAACTCACTCAACATACTGTAAATGCCTAATAAACTGAGGAGCAGACCAAACACTTTTACTGTAAGCAACAACATGGCATTTTCGGCCTACTGGATCTCAACATTGGAAAATCTCACATTGTTGCGAAATATCTTAATTTCGAGCTATGGCCCACCCCACCCCCTATACCAAATTTGGGAACAACAGGTTATGTCATTTGCGAGCAAGATGGCCGTGAAAACAGTGAAATTACACCCCTTTTAAAAGCTATCTGATGATGATGATGATGATGATTCAGATATCAGGAAACACTGTTGACAGGGCCACAGCCTAAACGGGTTAACCGATCGATCTGAAATTTTTACCACGTGTGCACTTTTGGCGTCTAAGGTGCCTTTTGCTATAACCGGTTTTATGCCGCCATTTTGAAACCGGAAGTGACGTCATATCTCGAAAACGGCTGAACCGATCGAAACGAAATTTGCGCCAATCGATTCAGACGGTCATCTTTATGAAACATCAATAGTCGAAATAGAAATGCACTATTACTAAAACCGGAAATGACGCCATAACAATGCCAAATCTGACTAAAACCATCTCTTATAACAATAAATACATATTCAGAAGGCTTATAATGTTACATAACATTTAAGATACAGATATTAGGTGGCAGTGATGTCAGCCGCCATTTTGAAAACTGGAAGTGATGCGATAACTCGAGAACAGTTGGACCGATTGGAACGATGCTTTCGCAATTCATCATGGAATATAATTTTAAGCTTACATTTAGCACCAAACACAATTCTTCTTAGCAACCAAACCACAAAGGCGTATTTTTTTAAAGGAATTATAGTCATTGGTGAGTAAGAATAAACTGAAAAAAGGAGTGATATCCCCATAAAAAACACTCCGTGTAAAAATACCAGCCAAGTCTCTTTACTTTAAAAAAATTCAACACCGAAAAGGAGTGATATCAAAAAAGGAGCCAAGTCAATGACATTTCCAAATATTTAATCGTATCTTTGAAATAAAAGTATAAACACCGAGAAATACTTTACAAAAGGACTTGGCGCATCGTTTTTTTAAAGACATCTTTCTATCCTAAAAGTGGAAAGAAATGTAAAAGTTTAAGTACTTTTCCTCTTTCTATTAGAGCCATCAAGCTACTCAAGCTATGAATCAAGCTACTTTTAGTAATTGCTATTTTATAGTTTTGTCAATGGCGATAGAAGAAAGATTTCATGTTGTAATACATAAGTGATATGGTAAAAGAATTAAGTAACAAGGAAGTGCGCTCATATATATTCTTATAACACTGTTAATATGGTGATATTAGAAGGGTATCTTTTCATAATATGATCTTGACTCTGAGGGAAATCATGAAACGTTGTCAAATAAATTACTAACTATCGATAGAACACTATTATATATTTTTCAAGTGTAAAGTGAATAAATTTAAAAATGTTAAAGAAATTCAATGTGCCGTCACTGTGTACTTCGTGAAATGTACTATTATAAATTGCGGATTAATAGAAATTTATTTCATGATGAGAAGGTATAACGCATGAGACTTAATTAATATGTTGACCACGAAACAATATTACGAAGATATCTATTGTGTATTTATTACAAACATAGGCAACAAGTTTCATGTGTACATATTCAAATAGAAAATTATTTACAGTAGGTATATATAATATGTAATTGAAAGATGTGTCCCTATTATGATAAAAGTTCTTAATGACGGTTGTATATAAATGGCATATTACGCTTATGAATAGAAAAATGTCTTTAAAAAAACGATGCGCCAAGTCCTTTTGTAAAGTATTTCTCGGTGTTTATACTTTTATTTCAAAGATACGATTAAATATTTGGAAATGTCATTGACTTGGCTCCTTTTTTGATATCACTCCTTTTCGGTGTTGAATTTTTTTAAAGTAAAGAGACTTGGCTGGTATTTTTACACGGAGTGTTTTTTATGGGGATTAGATTTTAAGCCACACACTTAAAAAGCATTTATCCAAAATAGGCTTTAAAAACAGTCGAAAATCAAAAGCATATCAGAAGCAGCTCCAGTGCTGCTTGTTCTTGTTCTTTTTGTTGTGTATTTGTTCACTTTTTCCCTAAAACAGTCCCTAAAATGTTAGCCAAAATGGCTATATATTCAATGGCGCTGTTTTGGTTTCGTTTGTTTTTGACTGATTTGATTTGGATTTGAGCCTATCAAAGATATCAAGCCGAGGTTCCACAAGTGAGAATGTAATAGAGAAGGGAGGAGAGGAAACCCGGTACCAGCATGTAGCCTACTCCTGACGAGAGGTACCAAGGGGGCCAACGGCTTAACGTCCTATCCGAAGGACAGTGTAACATTCACAACCCGCCCCGTCGAGAGATTGATAACAGGTGGAGGGACGTCGTCGTCACACTAACCCCCAAACACCCCAGTCCCTCTGGCCCAATGGCAGCAACTGGCAAGTCATGACCCTTACATAATATCGCCATATTTCAGTAGCACCGTGTTCTGTAGCACAACTTTTGTTTTAAAAGTTTTAGCCATAAGAATTAACATTGTCGCCATGGCAACTAGCCGATCGTGCTACAGTAACACGGTGCTACTGAAATTTGGCGATATTAGGTAAGGGTTCAGAGTAGATTGGTCACCCATCCAACCGCTGACCGCGCTCAATGTTGCTTAACATTGAGCGCCAGCCGTTGGGGTTTGATTCACAATGTTTTGGCTATAGATGTGTTGTACAACTCGTGTGTTGCAGCGCGAGTGCCTGGCCCAGGCTGCGTACAGCTGCAGATGTGTTGTACAACTCGTGTGTTGCAGCGCGAGCGCCTGGCCCAGGCTGCGTACAGCTGCAGATGTGTTGTTCAACTCGAGTGTTGCAGAGCGAGCGCCTGGCCCAGGCTGCGAACAGCTGCAGATGTGTTGTACAACTCGTGTGTTGCAGAGCGAGCGCCTGGCCCAGGCTGCGTACAGCTGCAGATGTGTTGTACAACTCGTGTGTTGCAGCGCGAGTGCCTGGCCCAGGCTGCGTACAGCTGCAGATGTGTTGTACAACTCGTGTGTTGCAGCGCGAGCGCCTGGCCCAGGCTGCGTACAGCTGCAGATGTGTTGTACAACTCGTGTGTTGCAGAGCGAGCGCCTGGCCCAGGCTGCGTACAGCTGCAGATGTGTTGTACAACTCGTGTGTTGCAGCGCGAGTGCCTGGCCCAGGCTGCGTACAGCTGCAGATGTGTTGTACAACTCGTGTGTTGCAGCGCGAGCGCCTGGCCCAGGCTGCGTACAGCTGCAGATGTGTTGTACAACTCGTGTGTTGCAGAGCGAGCGCCTGGCCCAGGCTGCGTACAGCTGCAGATGTGTTGTACAACTCGTGTGTTGCAGAGCGAGAGCCTGGCCCAGGCTGCGTACAGCTGCAGATGTGTTGTACAACTCGTGTGTTGCAGAGCGAGCGCCTGGCCCAGGCTGCGTACAGCTGCAGATGTGTTGTACAACTCGTGTGTTGCAGAGCGAGCGCCTGGCCCAGGCTGCGTACAGCTGCAGATGTGTTGTACAACTGTGTGTTGCAGCGCGAGCGCCTGGCCCAGGCTGCGTACAGCTGCAGATGTGTTGTACAACTCGTGTGTTGCAGAGCGAGCGCCTGGCCCAGGCTGCGTACAGCTGCAGATGGTATCGCGCGGACAAGACGTCACGCCACTACGTGCAGATGATCATGATGCGCGCGCAGACTCCCATGCAGCTCCTGGCGGGCAACGTCACAGTCTTGTCCATGGAGCTGATGACGCAAGTGAGTCTTGGACATGCGCAGTAGTCCGTCATATTGTGTCATGAGGATGTCAAACTATAGGTACGTCTTTTCATTTCAGGTGCTCTTCGACATCTTCATGCGAACAATTCTACTAAGACAATACCAATTATTGCAGTATTGAGACGAATGAATTGTTGGACCACATTCCTCCCGAATTACACCAGCCCATACTTTGTGTACCAGCACCATGCTTTTTACCGAAAACTATTCATTCGTTTCGGAAACAATCAAAATCGAAATATCTAAATTTGTTGCCATTGCAACAAGAGATATTTCGATCTTATTAAGCGAGCGACTCCACTTGAAACTTATGGCTCAAATCTCTTTGTTTTTTATCTGTGTATTTAGTAACGGATCTGGCAAATTTTTTCACAAAAGATTCATTACTATCCAATGCAGAATGCTAATGATTTCCAGCAAAATCGGTCCATTAGTTTCATCGGAAACTAATACTTTACGTTGGTTTCGGTTACGCTGGTTTCTTTGCATTAAATAGGGTATAGTGTTTGTCTATTTGTATTATTTTCTTCATATTTAAATGTTAAATATACGTATATTCAGAACGATTATCCATCATTTTGACACTATACGTTCGATTCGATTTTTATATCACCAAAATATCACAATTTTGAAATTGAATTAAATACTTATTGGCTTACCCACGGTTAAATTAATTTTGGATCGATAGATTTTTTTTAGATTTTTGGATCTGAGATTCGATAAAGGCAAATCTCAGGTATTTGTCCTTGGACGCTTAATAATGGGAACTTTGACCACGTTTTGTTTTTACCTCTCATGACCTTTGTATGACATTTTTATAGGTAATATTTGAATTTATTTGTTGTACTTATCGTAAGCTTTCATTTTATATGCTACTCGACTATGTTGATATAATTTGATAATTTGGTAATTACAACAATGGGCTTTTGCAAAATTTAGAAATTTGGCCCAATCACCCTAATCAAAATTCTGAGAACATTTGATATGTTTAAGAGGGCATTGTTCTGTATCGTTTCATATCAAAAAACATTTTGTTATAAATAGTGGTGATTTAGGAAATTGGTTTAATCTTAGTTGCTTAGACATATTGCACTCAAAAATAAAAATCGTCCGTTTAAACTTTTTGACTGATTCATTGGCCCACTCATGTTCAAAGAATTTTGTAGAACTTTTGATATGTTATAAACAAATTCATTTCGGATCGATTTATATAAAAAAGTATGTAATTATTAATATCAGGGATGAAGATATCGCATATGTCCTGGAACACTTCAAAAATTAGATTTTGACACTTTTTGCCCCCTTTTGACCTCTGTATCAACTTTATAACGGTGATATATATTTTTATAAGTTGAACTAATCATAAGCTTTCATTTGATATGCTACTCGACTAGGTTGATCTAATTTGATCATTTGATAATGACAACAATGACTTTTTGACAAATTTTGCATTTTAGCCCACCCACCCTAATAAAATTTTGGAGAACTTTTAATACGTTATAGAGGGCATTTGTATGAATCGATTAACATTAAAATAATCTACTGTTGCAATTTGTGGTGGGTTAGGCCCCTTTTTGCAGCGTAGACTCTGAACTACTGGAGCTGGATTCACAAAAAGTATTATCTGTTTATAAAAATTATATTTTGATTTAACGTGGCGCGATCACTCGATAAAGCAAATTTTTATTTATTTTTTAAATAACCATTTTAAAAACCTTTTTACAACAGTTCATTTGCAACTCCTGCCCAATAATGAGTATTCAATTTTATGTCTTTTGAGAATTAACAAAACTTTAACATGGGAGGTATAGGAAAATCATTTCGAATTTGGTAAATTACAATAGCACACGTTGGTTTTGTTTTCATTTTTTTCCTGATAGTATGTCCGTATGTCTACCAGAAAAAAAGTTCTCGCGGTACAAAAAAATTAGAGCTTCATTTTAGCTAAAAAAAATTACACGATTTTACTTGGCTGCCATAAGATAACATGGGGAAGAAAATTTAAATTATCTCATAAACCAGACACGAGAAGTGTTTAATTTTTTCAGGGATTGTGTATGGCATGATTATCAATAAGTACACAAAAAATTATGAAGATCTGAGACTATGCCTCGAGTGATCGCGCCACCTTAATACCAAAAACACCGTGATAGGTGTGTAAGGAGTTAATACTTTTTGTGAAGCTGACTCAAGCTGATTTTTTTTCAACTCTTCGGATTTTATGCCATTTAGCATCATTTAGTTACCTGTATAATTGTTGGTCATATGAAAATTACGGCAAATTAAATTGAATCGCCTCTAACTTGAAATGTGAGAGCAGCTGCGTTTGTGTCTCTCACACAACTCAAATGAACAAACGGCGCTATTTTATTTACTAGGAAAACGCTCTGTGTAACGCGTTGATAAGCGAGCACGGATACGTGCAACACCTCGAACCATAATCAATAATATACGTAAAACAATTGAAATCTAGAAGCACGATCCATTAAATTATATTAAAAAAATGAATTTGCTTCTCATTGCAAGTAACACTACACTCATGTGTATTTATTGGAATATGTAGGTATTATGGATTAACACAAAATAAAAATACATAGATTCAATCCACAAAATAGACCATTATCTAAGTGCTAATATGAGCAAACCTAATTTAAGAAATATTATCCAAACAGACCGTTCCGTTTAATAGAGCTTACCTAACACATTGCTTACCTAACATAAACCTAACTCGTTGGATCTATAAGAAACATATCGTCTAAATAAATAAAATATTTTATAAAATTAATTTCAATTAACAACTAACCAAACTGTTTCTACAATCAAGCAGACTTGCCGGTCTACAAATAATTAGCTCAACCTTTAAAAGGATTTAAAGTGAGACTGCATGTTAAAACTCTTATAATAACCTATACCTACATTAATTACATCTTCTTCAAGAAAATAATATAAAACCTAAGTATAACCTAGCAGGTATTGCTATAACTATATATCATACTGTAAAACGTATTCTAACAATAAAATAGATAGGCAGCTGCTTGCTTCCGAGCTGTTTTGAATGGGGCGCATCGAGCGGCCGCAACGGACTCCTCGAACCTACAATGCTATTTATATAGGAAAACATGATTTTTTTTTTTATTTATGGACGGATCTTTCTCAAAAACTATACAGGTCTAAGTTAGTATGAGATGAAGGTGTGTGCAAAATTTCAGATCGATACGTTGATCGGTGCGACGTGGGTTGAACCAGCAAAAAAAACAAAAACAAAAACAAAAAAAAAACACACACACAGAGAAAGTGCCGCAAGAGTCAAGTGGAGACGCTCGCTCCGCTCGCTTAATTAATACCTGGCAATCAAATGGTTAGGAAGTTGTTGTTATCTGTACAAAATAAATGATATTACACTGTTATTTCTTCTAAGATTTATAATTATTATGGAATAGGAATCTTTACAAAAACTAGAGAAGGAATTGATATATTATATAGGCTCTCTAACTAAAACAGGCCACTAGTGTACTCTATGTGGTGAACTCTGAACCAACTTCTGGAGTTGAATTCTAGGTTTTCACGCTAGATGTCAGTACACGTACTGTTGTGAGAGAAACACCTACACAGTAGGGTGTTTTCCTCCCCCTCAAATTACTGATAGTAAAAATACTGATGCTTCGAAGGAGATTGTGTAATGAAAGTATATCCGTTTTTCTTATTAAAATCAGCTGTGGATCGGAAGAAGAGAACGCCGTTGAACAAAAAAAAAAGGTTTATTTTATTACAATTCACATTAGACTACCCATTTTCATTTTTCACTTTTTTAATTTTATTTTAATCCCAAACAGATTACAAAGATTCCACAGTGATATTAAAAAATATAAACTCAATATTAACTATAGCTATGAGGAAGCTACAATCGACTTTCCGGTCCGTTTTCTGCAAATATTAATTTAAAAATATTTAATTTGATTGAATGTTTGCACAGAACCTATCCGAATAATGTTATACTTTTATGTTCACATTTGTGGTCATCCGAATCAGAAAGTGTTTTTCATGAGTTTTACATCGTTGAAGAATCTCTTGTATTCATAAGCATTGTGGTTGGTTGGAGATTATTGGAGTTCGAGAATCCGTCAATATTTGTTAATGGAGCAATAATTATTAGATGGTAGTTAGTCGGTTCTTATAACCAAACCCTCCAACCCCACATGCTCGCCATCTCCCTATACCTCTGTGGTGTCGTTTAGTTAATCAAGTTTTGAAAAAGGACTTCGAATTTTGAAAGCAATTTATGAGTCTTATTTTGCCAGCATTATAAGAGCAAGTAAAATCATAATATTAATACATGGTTGTCTACTTAAAACATAATTGGTATCACTTAACGGGTGCGGGAGAAATCATCACGTCCAAGAACTCTACCTGAAGATAATTATTGTGACATACTGCAATGTCTATACGCAGGTTGACTAAACTGTGGCATGAGACTATTCAACACCAACTAATGTAATAAGCAATAACTGGAATTCTGTCTTGATACATCTCAATACACTGCGGTTGCATCCAGCTTCCACGCTGTCTGTGGCTTTGATGAATAGTCAGACATTCCGTGGCTGTGGTCACCGCTAACTGTCCATGAGAATGGAGTAGCCAGGTAACTAATTGTGGTCGGTCATTGTTTGTGAACCTGCATAGTTATCTGTGTGTAGTGATGATATTATCAAGCTGCCTCCGGGATGCGGACTTTAAGATGCTTCTGCTGCTAGATGCTTAACAGGAGTTGTAAACGCTCTCTGAAACGCGTTGCCAAGTAAGTTTGCTCTATAGACCTTGAAAACCACTGTGAAAACGAACCTATCAAATTTGTATGAAGTTGAGGTGAAAATTTATTTCTGAACGAAACAAGTTCTTGAACTTCTTGACCGCTTTGTATGAAAAATGGAAAATCTCCTAAAGTGTATAATATGTCACACTATTCGAACAAATAAGAGATACGTATGGAGCCACTTCTGGCAGGAAACTTTTAGATGCACTTTTTTATGTTGATGTTCGTGTTTCCATAGGGCAGTGAAAAAGGAGAAACAAATGAAATTTAGATTTAGTTACAAGTTTACTTTTTCAGCTATAACAAACAACTAAGGCCCGGAATAATCAAAGTTAAATTGTGCTGGATTAACTAACTTTTGGATTAAATTCAATTGTGCCACTCATTTTGAGGTATCTGATTGGCTGTGCCGCCAATTTAGTCCAATATTTAGTTAATCCAGCTCAGATTAAATTTGGTTATACCGGCCCTAAACAAATTTTATATCATTTATTTACATAAATAATTACCCTTTATATACTCCATTATCCCCCTTATGGATAGTACCAAAGAACCCACCAGAGGTCAGTCGTGTTCCTTGTTTTCTCGAATAGTTTCTAACCAATGAAACAGCGTTTTGTGGGAAACTCTGAAATCCGATTTTCTTATGTTCGAATTTGTCCAATAAAAATTGTCTTGTGATGCGTTTTGGAAATGTCCAAATTGCACTAATTGAGCGAGCGTAGCGAGCGTCACCACGGTACTCTTATGGCACTTTCTCTGTGTGTTTGTTTGTTTGTTTGTTTGTTTTTTTGTTTTTTTTTTGTGGTCAAAGCCCAGGTCTAACCGCTCAAGCAATCGATCTGAAATTTTGTACACATACTAACGTACTCTATGCGGTCCCTGGGATCGTTTTTGATGGGGCTCCCGTGATTGGTTCAAATTTAAAAAAAATTATCTTTCGATTGGTTGCTTTGATCAATTTGAAATTTAGCAAAAACATTGCAACCAACATTGTACCCAATCATAAAAAGTTTCAGCCAAATCCTTTTATTGGTTCAAACTTAAAACCATTTTTCATGTGATTTTTGACATTTAAACAAGAACAGATTGACCGATCAACTTAAAACTTCGCGTGGTCATTGATACCAACATTTTAGGTATTTTTGCCAATTTTCAGTCTAATCTGTCGTTATTTTCAAAAGTTTTGTCATTTTAAGGTCATTTTATTCCATAATCTTCAAAAATGCATACTAAATTGTCATCCCTGCCTTCTTTAAGCTTCTGTTCCAAGGCAAGGCCTGTAGAGCAGCCAAGCTATCCACAATGTACAGTAAAATGAAAGCATTTTTGAGCTAGCGCATAAAATCGGATGCAGTACGAAGGCCAAATCCTCTAATTGGTTTAAGTTTAAATAGGTACCTAATGTCTTCTGATTGGTCGACAATAAAAATGTTCACATTAAGTTCAAATTTTGCTTGGTGATCAAGACCAACATCATATTAAATTTAACATATTGTAAGCCCAATCAGTCAAGTATTAATTGTAATTTTACGAGTTTAGTATGGGATGTCACAAGAGATTTCTGGAGAAGGTATGTAGGTAAGACTTCACGACACATTGGATCTGTTATTCATCCAGAGTATTATGGAGATTGAAAAATTGCAGAGAAAATCGTCTTGTGCCGTGTCGTGCATTGTTACTATGGGGATGTTGCATGTTCTGTGCTCGCTCATCAACGCGTTACACTGAGCGTTTTCCTAGTCGAGTAAAATGTATACAAAACTGATTTGGGACTCTGCGTCCCAGACCCGCATACAATGAACTGAAACATAGTAAAATACAAATATTTGAACAGAAACACTGGTATTGTCAAGATACTAGGAAAACGCTCAGTGTAACGCGTTGATGAGCGAGCACAGAACATGCAACATCCCCATAGTAACGATGCACGACACGGCACAAGACGATTTTCTCTGCAATTTTTCAATCTCCATAATACTCTGGATGAATAACAGATCCATTGTGTCGTGAAGTCTTACCTACATACCTTCTCCAGAAATCTCTTGTAACATCCCATTCTAAACTCGTAAAATTACAATTAATACTTGACTGATTGGGCTTACAATATGTAAAATTTAATATTAAGTTGGTCTTGATCACCATGAAAAATTTGAACTTAATGTGAACATTTTTATTGTCGACCAATCAGAAGACATTATTTAAACTTAAACCAATAAGAGGATTTGGCCTTCGTACTGCATCCGATTTTATGCGCTAGCTCAAAAATGCTTTCATTTTACTGTACATTGTGGATAGCTTGGCTGCTCTACAGGCCTTGCCTTGGAACAGAAGCTTAAAGAAGGCAGGGATGACAATTGAGTATAAATTTTTCAAGATTATGGAATAAAATGACCTTAAAATGACAAAACTTTTGAAAATAACGACAGATTAGACTGAAAATTGGCAAAAATATCTAAAATGTTGGTACCAATGACCACGCGAAGTTTTAAGTTGAACGGTCAATCTGTTCTAGTTTAAACGTAAAAAAGAAAAATGGTTTTAAATTTGAACCAATAGGAGGATTTGGCTGAAACTTTTTATGATTGGGTACAATGTTGGTTGCAATGTTTTTGCTAAATTTCAAATTGATCGAAGCAACCAATCAAAAGATAATTCTTTTTAAATTTGAACCAATCACGGGAGCCCGTTCAAAAACGATCCCAGGGACCGCATAGAGTACGTTAGTATGTGTACAAAATTTCAGATCGATTGCTTGAGCGGTTAGACCTGGGCTGTGACCACAAAAAAAAAACACACACAGAGAAAGTGCATTAAGAGTACCGTGGTGACGCTCGCTCAAAAATAAAATAAAATGAGTCCGCCGCAATATTTCCATCGATACGTTCGATCGAAAGCGCGACTGACGTTCTGTTACCACTACCGTTTTATTTTATTTTATCTTGACAATACCAGTGTTTCTGCCAAATATTTGTATTTTACCAGTTGATTCCTGGTATATTATCTTCTTCTTTCATTTATTAAGTTATGAACTGTAACATCTTGCCCCCCCCCCCCCCCCCCTACATAAATCCTGCGGACGACCATGTCCCCTTATAAAAATATCTAATAATATTTCCTAAATCCTCCGTGCACGAGTATTGCACTAATGACCGGACCCCCGCCTACACACCGATGCGGTCTCCGGACTGAGTGTGCAGCACTTAACACGCTGTGCATTATTAATCCGGCGTTCAAGCGAGGCTTATCCACACTCGCCGCCGCCGCCGCCACCTGCGACCGCAGTCCCCGCACACCTACCTCCATGCGTCCGGGGTTCGATCACGGACAGTTCGTCACTGCAAGGACCCTCAGTGGATGGTTGCGAAATGATAGGCGCCAAATTCCACAAGTCGAAAGTACATATCCAACTGATAGATACTAAGGTATGTCCCGATAAGCCCTGGCATTTCTAAAGTTAAACTTTTGGATTAATGTCAACTGTTTCAATTATTCTGAAGTAGGTATCTGATTGGATAGTCTAATATTTAGTTAATCCGGCAAAACTTAACTTTTGTAATACCGGGCCTATGTAAGATAAAGTTCACTTAGGCCGGGTAGGACCAACTTTGGATTAAGTTATAAATGTCGTTTTCGGCTGGCCGCACTGGGGTTGCACTGAGCTGCACTGAGTGCAAGTGGCGTGTTCGACTGGCAGTGTGCAGTTGCTCTGGGGCAATGTTTTCGTATTTGACTGGGAAGTGGTGCACACTGGGTGCGCACTCAGTGCACTATTTCTTGCTCGGAAATATTTGGTAGAGTTGCCCCTTACACTCCACCAAAATGGCGTCGCGAAAAACAAAATTGATGTTGTTACTTGAGGCTTTCCTTCAAAACACTCAGGAGCTCAATTTCTTCGGTTTCCATTTGAAAATCGCTGTCCGTATCAAAACACAAATCAAAACATATCATTCGTTTTCGGCGGAGACCGCACTTGGGGGCAGCACTAGGGCAAAACCAGGTTACGACATGATGTCACGATCAAGAACTCAGTGTAACCCCAGTACAGCCAGCTGAAAACGACATTATAATTATCAATGGTTAGTGGAAATTAGGGAATCTTATTGGCTGTGGAATTCGCGAACTTGATTCATTGGTTAACTGGCCACTAACTATCGATAGTTAGCTAATCCAAAATTGGTCCTACTCGGCCTTAGCCTAAATTGAACAGAATGATCTAGATGGCTGTTTCTCATTTGCTGTGTTTCATGGGCTGTTGCCAAGGTAACCTCCGATAAATTTCCTATAGGCACCGAGTGTTCGCCACGAGTGAGAGAAATTAGCAACTTTTGTGGGAAGATCGTCAACTGTTTTATTTCTCATTGGCCGTGACCTAGCAACCGATCAGATGTCAACAAATGTACTCAAAATATTTCGGAATCAAACTAAGTCGCGCAAATTAATATTGTGATCAGATTCATTGAAATTGTGAACACTTTATTATTAATATTTTGTAGGCGAATAAACATTAGATAAACATGTGTAAATTTTAAGAATTGATAATGCGTAATATGTGCAGCAACATAACATATAACTGCAGCGACTTGGACGCCTTGCCAAAAGGTAAGCTTCCTTCCCACAGATTAGGTGGCTCTGTCTGTACTTTTTACAGTGCCATCTGTTGTCTAAACACGCTGCCTATACCGCTAACTTTATCCGGACATTGTACAACCTGGCTTAAATGCCCCACCATTCAAATAAGAGTGACCAGATTGTCTAAACGAATTTCTTGACATTCTGCTGGATATAAATTGCCCGTCGACAGATATGATAGACTCTCCTTTTTGTCCCCTAGGAAGTTGGAAATGCCAAATTTAAAAAATTATATTTATGAGTATTATTTACTGTTCTTGTAATATAATAATCCAAAACAATAGTCTAAACTAGGAAAACGCTCAGTGTAACGCGTTGATGAGCGAGCACGGGTACGTGCAAATTCTCGAACCGGAAATGCGTACACAACGCACAGAAAACATACATCCATATTGAATTGATTATGATATCAACTTAAAAGTGTATGCTTTTCATCGAAACTTTAAAATAGCATCTAAGCACCTGGTTCATAAAGCAAATCAGAATCAATTTTCAATTGGCACTGGAAAACATTCATTTCGATACTTCATTACTGACAGATATTAAAAATGTAAATAACTTCGTACGTTCTTAACTGATTGGGATGAAATTTTGTAAAATAAGAGACAATATTGGTCTTAATGATCATGCAAAATATGAGTTTGATCAGAATTATCGAAGACCGTTTTCATTTTTCAGCCTATCGGGAGATATTTATTTAAATTTTAACCAATGAATCTGAGTAACGCGTTGATGAGCGAGCACGGATACGCGCAACACCTCGAACCGAAATTCTGTCTATCGAAAATGTCATTAAAAGCAAATAATTCTAAAATTTCGCCACAGATTTGTATAGAAATCTCAAAACATTCCTAAAATATTGGTCCAAATAACCATGCAAAGCTTTAAGTTGATCGATTGAACCTTTATGATTGAACTGTTCCGTGTTAATTTTCAAAAATCACAGGATCTCCTTCAAAAAATATACCTGAGACCACTCATATGATATAATTGTGTCTACACAATATCAGATCGACTGTTAAACGGTCATTATCAGTTTCATTTGCGTTTGAAAGTTTCTGCTCTAACTACCTTGCCTTGAACTGAAGAGTCGAAGTCGCCGTGAATTTGACAGCCAACAAGCAAATAGTCCGTAAAATGTCAATAACGTTTGGATTTAAACACAGATTAGTATGAAAATTGTCAAAAATGCAGATAATGTTTATCCCAACCATCATGCGAAGTTATAAGTTGATCGTTCAATCGGTTATAGTTTAAATTTCTAAAAACACAGGAAAGATGGTTTTAAATTTTAACCAATGGGAGGATTTGGCTGAAACTTTGTTTGATTGGGTACAATGTTGGGGGTAATGACTTGTCAAAATTTCAATTTGATCAAAACAACCAATCGAAAGTTAATTTTTTTTAAATTTGAACCAATCAATGGATTTCAAAAAAATTAGGGTCTGCAACAATCAGAAATGTTACGTACATGTGTGCAAAATTTCAGCTCGATCGAAGAAAAACTCTGACCTGTATATCGTCAGTAACAGAAAAAAAAAAAAACAAAAAAAAAAAAAAACAGAGGTCCGTGCCAAAAGAGCCAAAAGGAGACGCTCGCTTCGCTCGCTCAATTACTACATACTTTAATTGCCACTGATGTATAGTGTCTACAACAGAGGATCATTGAATAGGGTTTTTACAATGCAATGTGCGATACATTAATATTTTCGAACAAGAATGCGGGTTAAAAGAGCTCAAAGAGATGGCTGAATTTCTTACTATGTATTTTTTAATATTTTATGCTTGAAATTGTCTCGATATCTCTTTATTTTATGAGAAAGTCAAACACTTTTCTTAGAAACTTATTGACAAAAAATCGTCAAGTTGTTAGGAAAGTTTTCCAGAATTTGATTCAACAGTTGAAAGTTGACGAAAGTTTCCAACCCGCTTGACTACGTCCGCACTTTTTTATCGCGTTGGCAAGTTGAAAAAGTTCGTTAATTTATTTCGCTAGTAAATCTGCATGTCACTGTGTCGCAGCGTTCAACTTGCATTCAGTAAATAGTGTTAATTATATTCCACCCTTCCCCTCTGTCTGCCCCCACCCCTCATCGTATAACCCCCCCCTCGCTGTCCCAATCCATCTTCGCTAAACCTCGAGATTTCATGCAACATTGAGCCTCCTTTTTTACTTTTGTTGCGAAGATTTACAAAAACTCACAGAATTTAATCATCTCCTTGTTTCTTAAATTATATTTCATGGTCTAAAGACGCTAAAGAAGTTTTAAATATGTAGAAGTAATTTAAAAGAACTCGACATGTTTTAGACCACTTTTGTTCACTTTGAATTTGAAGTACGGACATTTTATAAACTTCCATGCTCAGGGGAACTCCGACTGTGATTGGTCAAATGTCGAGGGTGATCACTGATCTGTGCAGTGTTCGGGCTGCTTGTTGTGACGTTTATTAATCAATTCGATTCTCTAAAAAGAAATAAACAATAAAAATAGATTAAGATGGTTATGGATGAGATGGACACATTATGCTGACTACCTATACATGAAAAATCTCATTATTCTTATCAATATTTGTCGCGGTGCAGAGACTTATGTGGAAGTTTTAATCTTCCTTTGTGGGGCTGAGCCAGCACAGGATTCATCCAGTGAATACGGCTTACGGTACAACGGATTAGAAATCCAAACCATTTGCTTGATTGCGACCCCTTGGCTTGATTCGCACAAATTGCCTACAACCAACTGCAATATGAAAAGATTTTCCTTGAGTGAGATTCGAACCTATCTTCAAAATCGGTAAGTTGCTAACGCAGCTTATATTGCCTTGGTAGCTCAGTTGGTAGAGCATCTGACTGGATATCGGAAGGTCGTGGGTTCGAATTCCACTCAAGGAAAATCTTTTCATATTGCAGTTGGTATTTATTTACATACCTATCATGAGGTTATCAGCGAAAACCATATTTAACTCTATGTTGGATGTATTTTGTACAAAAACTTTCGATTAGAAAAATATTGTTGATGAGTTACTGATTTACATAAATCAGTTAGCCTCCCTGAAATGACCAAATCACATAAGAAAAGATCTTAATCAAATACATTTGCATTTGTAGTAAATCATTACATGTAAGCCCTTTACATAGGATATTTTTCTGTCCTTCTTAAAAAGGATGGAATTCAATTTCAATAAATAATAGTACTTTGTAAGTAGGTAAGTAAAAAGTAAGTAACCTATATGCAAGTGAGGAAGAGTATAAGCCCACATTTAAATAAGTAAGTATAATAAAATAAAATATAACAAAATAGAATAGAATAGAATAGAATAGAAAATAATTTGTATTAACAGCTTAGGAACTGTGCATTATTAATGAGAAATTAAAGAATGCGCAGATCAATTTTCCAGTGGCTGATATGTAGAGTCATCTGTTGTAAGTAAGGATGGAACAAGTAAGGACTGAACGAATTGGAAGTAAGTAAGTAAAAGTAAGTAAGTAGTAAATAGAAGGTTGTGCGTAAGGAAGGAAGTTAAGTGTCTATTTAACTTGTTACTATTTCAATGACAGTTTTGTTTTTGTCAAGCTACACACGGATTCCACGCCACTTGAAAGTCTGATCAAAGAGAAAACTTTTCCATTCGTCCTCTCGCGTTGATGTCGCATGTTCCACGGTCACAATGTTGATGTCCCTCACACAACATATTTCCTTTCTTCCTAAAGGATAAAATTGAATTTCAATAGGAAAATCTAGTTTATATCTGAAAAGGAAATGAAATGCGACGGAATACTTGCGAATGTGTGGAAATATTGTCGGTACGTTCCCAGTGGAACTCGGTGATGTTAAACAAGAGAAAACATCATTACTCGGATAATTCCTCCTGGGTGGCTGCGACCTCCCAGATCCCCCCCCCCCCCCTTCTCCCGGAAGATCGAGACTTTCTTTTCACTGCGCAAACAACAAAGAGGCAAACTCTCCTGACATTTCGCCTGTGAATTGCTTAACGTTGCGACCAGTTACAGGCTGATACACACAATTGCAATAACTAAGGCCGTTTTCAAACATAACTATATACCACGGCCATGTTTTTTTGTATTTTAACGCCCATTCGCAATCTGATACATGTAGTGTGTTTTTGTTTTACAATGCGTTATACTTATTCACAAAACTATATTGTATATCGTTTTTATTACACAATAAAAACAGTCGCAGCAGTTGACATTTGGGCAAAGTCCAAGAAGCATTTCAACATTCCAATTGATTTGCCAATAGGGAACAATACTCGTATATTTTTTGTCTTCAATATTTTGTGCTGGTTTACTTTTATGTGTAAATTAAAATAACAGTAGCATAATATACCTTTATCACACTCTAAAAAAGAAAATGTTCATTGTTGGTGTTACGATGGCGAGCTGAAAATGTTTATACATTGTTTTGACCCCTCAGCTTTTCTGTAGTACATACATTATTTGAACGAGATACTCCGATTGGTTTAAAAGTGAAATTGACTTGTTATCATTCCATTCTCATTAAAAGCAACATATAACATATTAGTATCAATTGAAGCCAATTGGTCTAGAACTAAGGCTCTTTTTGATATCTTTATTCAGATGTGAAATTCTGCTCGAGGTGTTACATAAACCATAGACATTGTATAGCTTCGGCTTGAAGGCTATACAATGTCTATGCATAAACCAATGCTCGCTTATCAACGCGTTAAGAACGTTGCTAGTAGTAATACAACAGTTATCTTTGCCAAAAAATAATTGCAAATTGTATACTGAATTCATTCGCTGACTTTACTCACAAATGAAAACCCTGGCCGCTGATTATCGTTGTGATAATAATGCATTATTTACTAATTACGAACATTCTAATTACATTTACTAATTAGATTTCTTGTGCTTGCGGAATGCGAACCCAAGCCCTCTCGTGACGTAACTACAGAGTATAACTCCACGATTCCTATGACATTATCAAGTTGAGATTCGTGATATTTTAACCTTGCAACATCGATCGAGAAAACGTAAATTACCTCAAAGGACGGCACGCCATGCAGCAATTACGTGCGCAGTAATTTTTACCCACAAGTACTACATTCGAACCTGTTTATAAATACCTGCAAATACCTACTTACCCAGCACTGTTTGCGGGATACTTAGAGATCTTGTAATGGGGTTTATTTAATCGTCATAGCATTATTTTCATTACATAATTTATCAGATTAATTTATTTCAGAATATTGATTACGATTGTATTATTGATAGAAAACTGCTTTTATAAATTGGATGATTTTTTTACTTAAGTAGTCTTGTATTGTATTTGTACAACTTGTTCGATAATGTATGTTACTGACTTATTACTATGTAGTATGAAATATGACATTTCTATACCAATGTACCGGATACATGAATTTAGAATTTAGAATTTTATTATAAATATATGAAGTTTTTGGCTAACGCCGATATGAGAATATTACCAAATGAAACTGTGAACATATCAATGCAAGCTCAAAGTGAGGGATGTAAGTAAGTGAAGAATGTGAGCGAAGTGTTCTCAGTAGTTTTCGTTTTAATATGCATTCGCTCGCTAGAAGTATAATTGAGTTTAGTTTCCTTTTGCTATGACTGTGGAAATTAATTTATTTAGTACAAACTACTAATGGACAAATGAAGTAATGGACTACTAAGTGCCTTTAAAATGTAATTTTAATTTGTTTATATTGGTCGAAACTGGGTAATAGGGCCTAAAGAGGCCCTGGTACTAAAAAGAGTTTGTCATTTGCATCCCAAATCTTTCACGAACTTCTACTACGGAGTTTGTGTAGAGATGAATTTATTCTTCTTTGAGAAAAATACTACACCTTGATACACATCATTGAGCGAGCGAAGCGAGCGTCTCCATTTGGCTCTTTTGGCACGGACCTCTGTTTTTTTTTTTGTTTGTTTTTTTTTTTCTGTTACTGACGATATACAGGTCAGAGTTTTTCTTCGATCGAGCTGAAATTTTGCACACATGTACGTAACATTTCTGATTGTTGCAGACCCTAATTTTTTTGAAATCCATTGATTGGTTCAAATTTAAAAAAAATTAACTTTCGATTGGTTGTTTTGATCAAATTGAAATTTTGACAAGTCATTACCCCCAACATTGTACCCAATCAAACAAAGTTTCAGCCAAATCCTCCCATTGGTTAAAATTTAAAACCATCTTTCCTGTGTTTTTAGAAATTTAAACTATAACCGATTGAACGATCAACTTATAACTTCGCATGATGGTTGGGTCCAACATTATCTGCATTTTTGACAATTTTCATACTAATCTGTGTTTAAATCCAAACGTTATTGACATTTTACGGACTATTAGCGTGTTGGCTGTCAAATTCACGGCGACTTCGACTCTTCAGTTCAAGGCAAGGTAGTTAGAGCAGAAACTTTCAAACGCAAATGAAACTGATAATGACCGTTCAACAGTCGATCTGATATTGTGTAGACACACTTATATCATATGAGTGGTCTCAGGTATATTTTTTGAAGGAGATCCTGTGATTTTTGAAAATTAACACGGAACAGTTCAATCATAAAGGTTCAATTGATCAACTTAAAGCTTTGCATGGTTATTTGGACCAATATTTTAGGAATTTTTTGAGATTTCTATACAAATCTGTGGCGAAATTTTAGAATTATTGGCTTTTAATGACATTTTCGATAGACAGAATTTCGGTTCGAGGTGTTGCGCGTATCCGTGCTCGCTCATCAACGCGTTACTCAGATTCATTGGTTAAAATTTAAATAAATATCTCCTGATAGGCTGAAAAATGAAAACGGTCTTCGATAATTCTGATCAAACTCATATTTTGCATGATCATTAAGACCAATATTGTCTCTTATTTTACAAAATTTCATCCCAATCAGTTAAGAACGTATGAAGTTATTTACATTTTTAATATCTGTCAGTAATGAAGTATCGAAATGAATGTTTTCCAGTGCCAATTGAAAATTGATTCTGATTTGCTTTATGAACCAGGTGCTTAGATGCTATTTTAAAGTTTCGATGAAAAGCATACACTTTTAAGTTGATATCATAATCAATTCCATATGGATGTATATGTTTTCTGTGCGTTGTGTACGCATTTCCGGTTCGAGAATTTGCACGTACCCGTGCTCGCTTATCAACGCGTTACACTGAGCGTTTTCCTAGTAGGTTGTCTTTACAGCTGTTTTCAAGGTCCGCGGAGCAGCAATTTTCACACATCAAACTAATTTGCATCCCGTGCATTCGGCTCGCTCATCAACGCGTTTCACAGAGCGTTTTCCTGGTTATAATTTGTACGGCAATTCACTTTCAAGCTTCTATTGCTCAAAAAAAGTTTTTAAGGCTTTTTTAAAATCAAGTTTCAAAATTAATTGTAGCTTTGACGTCAAATCATTCCTGTCAATGTAATTATTTCTTCAAGAATGTTTTGCCTAAGTAAAGAAAGTTTTAAGTGAGAGCGATTCAGAATTCCTCCTCATTCCACTCCGGGTTTTCTAACTCATATTTTTCTTATTGTTAAATGTTTAAAAGTCATAGCGTTGGACAGTGAAAACATATTTTAACTTTAACTTAAAAAGTTTCACAGCTTTCAAAGCACCTGTTCTATCCGGATTAAAAGAACTTGAAAACTGTTGCTTCATATTTTCTGCTAAATGCGAATTAAAAAGATTGTGAAAATGTGTTATTCTTTAAACAATGACGTGGGGCCGTCACATTAGACGTCAGCCAGCAGTGTTTACAATAACTCTAATTTGATTTCCATTGAATCTCAATAGTAATAATCTTTTAATAATTAGGAGCACGTGCCTACCTGACAACACATTCAAAGTTTGGTATCGAAATTACGAATACGATTAACGAACTATGACTTAATATATCCAGTGAAGCGGTACTTTCACGCCAGCCAAGCCGTAACAGTGCACATTCTAAGGCTCAAGCCACTACAACAAGCTCCTAATGGTATTTTAGGCTTACTGAATCTTAGAAATGTAAAATCTTAAATTGATGTGAACTATTAATTGGCCCACATTAGAGGCCCACATTTCCAAACTTACCAACAATTAAGCAATCAAAATCATGAAATTTCATCCTCTTTTTGATTCTGACGACGATTCAGATGATATCAAACAATCTGTTGAAAATGCCATAGACTAAACGTCTAAACTGATTGATCCGAAATCTTAGAAACCACAGGTATGTGTGCAATGCGTCTGAGGTGCTTATTAGCAAATGGTATTACCTATTGATTTCCTTACTCATGAAACCAGTTTTATAACAATTCGGATAAGATTACAGCCAGATGTGATTACTTAACCCCCCGTTTCCCCCCCTCGGCTTGCCCTGCCCTAGATGGAGGTAGCTTCCCATCAGAGAGAGACAATTGCGTTTTCATACTACAAAATGTAATCGGATAAAATATGCAGTGAAATTTCAATTGCCTACCTCGTCACGTCGCTGTCATTGACAATCTCCATGAAAAACCTACGTCCTGTAAAAATAGCAGCCACGTCTCTTCTAGTAGAAAAACCACCCAACACTGAGTAGTAGTAAAATGCAACAGCAAAATAAAACGATAAACTAAAATGTTTTGGATTTTAAAGAATTATCTTGGAATTAACATTTTTCTTGGCACCTTCTTGTATCACTCCTTATGAATGATGAGAATAAGAAGATAATGCGTATTAACTGCTGTTTAATACAAGTTTTGACATTGACCATCGCTAATTTCTGGAATATAAATTACTGATAAAAAAAAAATTGATTCAGAAAAATTGAAAAGATCTATCATCTTAATTGAATACCTAGTCCTGTTTTATTATTTCGATCAATCCGGATGATTTTTTGAGATAATATCACTTTAAAAATTACGTCTGAAAAGTTGCTGCCTCTCTGAATCGGTGTGAATGCTAATATTTAATTTTAATTGTCGTCTGAATAGTGTAGCTAAGTTAACACGAGAAGTGACGCATAGGCTTTGTATATATAATAGTTAATTAAGATACATTTGTAAAATTTATGACGTCACTTCCGGTTTCGTTAATTAGGAAAAACAAGTTAATCTATTGATTTTGATGTAGCCGTAGGTATCATTCATAGATTCCATAGTGTACATAGAATTTCATATATTTCATATATCTGGTGTTGTTGGATCAGTTGTGTAAATTTTAGCCTATTCGTCCGGATTCAAGCACCGGAATATCTTGGGAGAAGTATAATAAGCAGATATTGTTGAAGAAGTGAACGGTGAAATTTCTTGATATTCACGGCCCTCTTGCCCCAAAAGATCGTAATAGTTGTTAAACATATTCGTATAAGTTGTAGAAAAAATAAATCTACACCTGCCACCAAATGTAGTGAGGTAAAAATTATTATATTTATCAAATCATATTTGTTGACGGGGCGGTTTCAATTTCAAATTCATGCGCTAGTACAAAATGTCTCGGCTTCAAAACACAACATGGGTTTTAACAACAATGTGATATATTTCATTATTAAGATCCAGAAAGCAGAAAACTGTAGTTATATCACAATGTTACTGGGTGTAGTCAGCGAACATAATATACTACAAGGGCTGGATTCACAAAAGTTTTAAGCCTTATTCCGGCATATCTATATCTTTATTACCAAGAAGATGTTACCATGTTAAAATCTTGGTATTTTATCATTATAATTTTGATTTGTTCAATTAAAATCATAAAGATATGCCGGTAAAACAAGTAATAGCTAATATTGATATCAGTTTTTTCGGTCATAAAGTTATACTTCTTTGTGAATCCAGCCCCCCCCCCCCCCCCCCCCCCCCCCCCCCTCGGCGTTACTTTTCTCAATAGGTCTATTTTAATTGCATACCGCAAAAGGTTGTGCATCAACCGATAGGCAGCGGTATTATCGTCGCCCGTGGTGGCGAGCAAAACCTTTTGCGGGATGCAAATAAAATAAACCTATTGAGAAAACAGCGCCGATGATATAAACAATAGCGTGAACCATGAAGTGTACCACTTCGTCTGAGAGGTGCAACCGCCCAATACATGTCGAGGAGCGCACAATCAACAGGTAATTGCTTGGAGTTGACTGACTAATTAGTGCGCTAAGTGCGAACAACAAGTGTCAAGCACACGCAGGTGTGAGCAGTCAGTCATCACTGCACGGGATTAGCGTCGCGACGCCGGGAGGAAAGATGGCGGCGACGGACGCCACTTAGCTAATTGCAACGAGGTGTTTTGTTCAGAGCGCCTTTTCAAACGAAACAGTTCACAGTTCTGATTGGACAGAGAGAGAAAGACGTCGTGTTGTTTTGTGAAATGCAAAGTGGCATTTTCTATCAGAGGAGTTCTTTTTAATTAAATGTCAGCAGGGGGTTAATTCTTGGGACAATATTAACATAACTTTTGAACCGTACGAAGTTTTTGCAAAGTGAGAATTATTTTCCGCTGATATTTCCTGAGTCAATATTTGAAAATATGAATACCATGATAATATCTGAAACTCAGGGGAAGAAAGCCCGAAGTCCATGTTCTCTTTTTCGTGTTGTACACTTTTAGAATCATAACTTCTCTAACCCTCATCAGTGTGTTGTGTCTAATGTCCGTCCGTCCGATCGGGTAGCTCAGTTGGTAGAGCTCTCGCCCGGCAAGTGAGAGGTCCCGGGTTCGAGCCCCAGTTCGGTCGGATATTTTTCACAACACACATCCCTTCATATCATCCTGACTCCATGGAAGTTTTCCACAGAAAACTGCATTCTCATATAATAACCAAGCTATAAGATTATATTTCTTGTTTCTGCGAAATATTGTTTATAGAGATATAATCAAGAACGGCTCCGAGGATTTCAAAACCTACAAGCTATAAGAATTGCAATTCGATTGAAGTCACAGTAATATTAAAATCTCTTGCACAATAATGTCAGCATTACAAATATGATTGGATGAAGGCAGAATTATTGGTGTTTGAACTAACCTAATCACTGAAATGGATTTCCGGCCTTCCACCTCTGACGTACATAAGATATATATAAGTATAGGTAAAGAAGCTATATTTGTCTCCAAAACACAACGCGTAGGTAAATTACCACATTTTCCCTTTCCTCAAGTTTGGGTACAAATATTTATAAGATGGTGTTATTACAATTCCTATACTGACTCAAGACGTCAACTATATGCGATAGATAATTGCATGGTTTAAATGATATGTTGATGTATTTTAGAGAGTATTTTACAATATTTCTCTGAATAAAGCATACCTACGCATTGATTCTTAAAAAATTCGTCGATTTTGGCATCATGCCGATTTTCATGAGTAGATATTTCAATTTATTACGTAGCATTATTATAAGCCAGACAACGGCTATTATAAGCTATTATAAGCACGAAAAAGGCTCCCTTATTAACGCGTTATTCGTGCTCCCTTATTAACGCGTCTGCTACAAACTCCTAGAGAGGATTATTTACAATAGAATCAATGTGGAGCTGAATCCAAGCATACCACCCGAGCAAGCAGGCTTTCGTGCTGGGCGCAGCTGTTGTGATCAAGTTCTGGCTCTAACGTCACATATTGAGGCAGGTTTTCAAAAGAGGCTCAAGACGGCTGTGGCTTTCATAGATTTGTCGGCTGCATATGATACAGTTTGGAAACAAGGATTAATGGTGAAACTTCTTAGACTTAAGCCAGCTAATAAGTTAACGTCCTTGATCGAACAGCTGTTGAGCAATCGCAAATTTAGGGTTCAAATGGGAGGTAAAACAAGTCGAACAAGGTCAGTAAAGAATGGCTTGCCGCAGGGGTCAGTATTAGCACCATTACTATTCAACTTGTATAGAAGTGACATGCCAGATACAAATGCCAGGAAGTTCGTATATGCCGATGACCTTGCTTTGGCAATTCAGGACCGTGATTTGGAAGCATGTGAAGATGTTCTAAGTTCGGATTTACGCATACTAGCTGAATATTATAGAAAGTGGCGACTCTGTCCAAATCCGACAAAAACGGAAGTTTCTGCTTTCCACTTAAACAATCAAGAAGCAAATCGTCAACTAAACGTGATATTCTGTGGCAAATTGGTGAAGCATAACTTCTTACCAACATATCTCGGGGTCCAGTTAGATCGTTCACTCACATTCAAGCAACATCTAGAAAGAACGGGACAGAAATTGAAGACTAGGAATAACATCATCCGTAAGTTAGCTGGGACAACTTGGGGGAGCGATGCTGCCACGCTACGTACATCAGCTCTCGCTCTGGTGTACTCAGCAGCAGAGTATTGTGCTCCAGTGTGGCGCAATAGTGCTCACACTAACAAGGTGGATGTGCAACTGAATTCCTCCATGAGGATTGTTTCTGGGACGCTGAAGTCAACTCCCATTGCTTGGCTCTCCACGCTTTCAAACATTGCACCTCCTGATCTGAGGCGAACAGCGGCAGCAAAAAGAGAATGGCAGAAGTGCTTCAGGACCAACTGTGAAAAAGATCTACCAATACGTCTCGAATTAGACAACATCCCAATAAGTCGATTGAAGTCCCGCCATCCAATATGGGAGGACGCCATTCTCCTGGACGAAGAGAATACGAACACGGCATCAGCTTGGCGATCGTACTGGACTTTGCAGTCTGTTCATAATGGCGGACTTGTAGATGACCCAACTGAGTGGCCAAGTGGGTTTGATCTGCCTCGGAAGACATGGACTGCTCTGAATCGTCTGCGAACCGGCCATGCCAGATGCAACTCCATGTTGTATAAATGGAAAATGGCAGCATCTCCAGCATGTGATTGCGGCGAAGAAGAGCAGACGACAGACCACATCGTAGACCATTGCCCAAAAAGAAGCTTTCCTGGGGGGTTGTTAGCACTGCAATCGTTGACCCCGCCTGCAGTTCAATGGCTGAATGACCTAGATATTAGTTTGTAGAATTAACTGTTAATATTTTTCAATTGTTATATATATATATATTCTTATGTTGCTGTTATGTAGTATTTATTAATGAAAGCAAATAAAAACCATACGAAATAAATAAAAAAAACGCGTTATTGTAAGCGTTCTCTATTATTCTACCATAACACATTTGTTGTTCACTAATGGAACGTGATGAGTCACGTTAGAGATTTCATTCCACATTTTCATCGAGTTACTGAGAACTATTTCTCGTCTTCACTTCCATAGCATTACTCTGATTTCAAGTTTTTATACATTTGAAAATTAAATTCCCGGGGAAACTTTTAAAACAATTGGGTTAATTATCTGAGTGTAGCCATTTTACAGTAATTAGTGTTTCTAAAGACCGTTGAATTTACGTTCAATTGTATGTAGAAATTCTAAGAAACATTCAAATAATGACAAGGTACGAAGATAGGAGTAAGTAAAATCGATTACTCTCAATTAAGTTAACTAATCGTTGCCATTAGCTCAGTAAACATGGATAATATCTGCATGTGATTTTAAACTGATCTTAGTAGCTAGTGGAATCCCCTTGTGTGTACAGATTAAGGCTGAGAAAAGTAAACGGTACATTGAATCTACGTAATAGATTAGAAGACTACTCTTCTTTTCATTATAACTATTTTAATAATACAATTTTTTATCTCAGACTAGAAGAAACGTAAGTTTTCTTATGCTAATTACCCAGCATAATTCTGAGCGGCCATGGAGAGACCATAGTAGATCTATTTGCGATATCCATTGCTGATTACTGATTAGTTGCAGATCTATTGGGAGCATCCATCAGGTAATCAATGTACCATATGGATGTAGCATGGCAACTTTCTGTGGCCGCCATTCTGTGAGTGCCCGAGCGTCCATCATAGATCCACAGTAGATCCTGAGGACAGCCACTGTGGAAGTGTGACATCAGCCGTTTGGGCGCTTTCGATAATTTACTTATTTAATTCAGATTTTGAATAAAGATTCCGTGATGACTATTTATCATTCAAGAATAATTTTTGTTTTCGTGATCATAACAATATTTTAAAACGTTCGTGTTTTTAATTAATTAAAAAATTTAAGAGAATTCCCTATTGCCTATTATACTCCTAGTATAGTATAGTATAGTATAGTATAGTATAGTATAGTATAGTATACTCCTATTGCCATGCTGCATCCACTAGTATCGATTGAAGATCCATTACGTAAGTGCCCTATGTCCATTGTATATTTTTAAGGGATCCACCAGCGACCAGAGATACCTACCATATGCATTCACTGGGTATCCACAAGTGGCCACTGTTTATCCACAAGAAGCTATACTGGATATGTGTGGATGTTTTACTAATACCGTGTAGCTGATTTATCCATGATGTATCCACGGTGGCCTTTGATAGACACCAGATCTGTGGCAGCCAATTATTGCTGTATATCTTCGGCCGCCGTGTGGATGCCCGGGATTCTACATTTTATCGGTGGATATTTATTGGTTGGATACCAAATAAATATATTGTAGATCTATATAATTTCTACTAGGGATATCTTTTTTTGAAATCTAATTTAGATTGCCAAATGGGCCGATGAATCGATATGGTCAATATGAGTCCATGAAATCGGTTCGGCGGTGGACGTGGTTGTGGTGGGGGTGGTGGGGGGGAACGGGGGGGGGGGGAGTAATCTCCTCCTGCACTGCCCCCAACCTAATTGCACACTGAATATACTCGTATGTCCACATCACAACCCAAGTAAATCTAAAGTCACCGGAAAATTAATAATTCAATAATTGTCTTCGATATTTTCAAATTCATCAGAGTAATTTTATTATAGAAATGTTTTTCACTTAAAAAATACGATGCCCTCACAGAGTTGAATGGTCTCACTCAAAGCCTGAAAAACGGAACTATTTTTTGTTAAGTGTGCCACATTTCACCTTTCAATGTTCACATTTCACGTTTATTAATTAAAATCATGATATAAACAATCAGTAAACCAACCATATGAAAGGGTTGCCTCAAAGCAAATTTGTGTTATTAAAAAATTATGTTTCATGTTAGCTAACCTGACACTAATTTTTAATTTATGAATACTTCTTTTTTGGGGGGCGGGAATGACGAGGCATTTTCTACACTGAGTGATTACTAGGGTCATTTGCAGTCATGATATGTTTACTGTTCTGATTATCCATATACCAATGATCATTGTTCTTACTTCTTAGAAATGAACCACAATTCCTACTCTCCGTGCATTTCGTTTGACTTGCTATGCAGTACTTTTGTTAATGCAAAGTACTTTTTTCAAAACAAGTTACTTCTGATTATCTGAGAGAACAGTTTCTCGTCATGAATACGAAATAGAAAATTTCCAAGAGTAAAAGGAATACGAAATATGTACATTTTAATTATATAATAATATTTTCCCTCGTGGCTGCACATGCAATGAAAGATCAACACATCGCATTGCAATATTGTGGCTCGATATTTTGTCAGTTTATTAAACAAATATAAAGTCTTGAATCTACTATAAAATGCATGTGAGCAATCTTCAACACTATTTACAAACTGAATACGTTATTATAATCCTCAAAGCAATGTGTATTTGAATTATTCTTCTCGCCTGATGATAATCCCACGCAAGCAAGTGACTATGAGTGTGAAAAGTAAGTTCACTGGCTGGACTTTGAAGCACTTTTATCATCCTTATCTTGCACGTCTCTTGCAAGTTGCAGTCTTGAACAGAAGTCGACAGATAGTGATCGAGCTCTTTGCATAAAGCAGAAGCCAAGAGCAGTTGACGAGGTTTGCTGTCATTTCTAGTCGCTAGGTTATGAAAATGAAGCGTGCTTCGTAATAATCACAGGTATGTTTGTGAAGTCACGTCAACACAACAGGTTCTTTGCTGATGATTAAGCTCCGCGTATAAAACCTCGCATGAGAAAATAATCTAGAACATTTTCAACTTAAGTTTACAATGCAATGTATCATGTCATGATGGATCCACAAGCCAACTAATTCAAAACACTTCTATATTTGTGTAAACTTGGCCGAAGGGAAACCGGCATTAGAACTAAACGGATTGGCTACTGGAATACTTGTTATTATCAATGAAATCCGATCTCATCCTACTAGATTTAGAATGCGTTAGCCTTCTGCGGGTGGTGCCTTCAAATCTTTATCAGCCAATCAATTTCTTTCGAATGCTGTTTTTACTTTCTACAAATTATTGCTGTTCCAAATTCCAAAATCTTGGCCAAAGTATTGCTGTCAAAATTCATTGAAAATTGCAAATCTCGCAATGTGACATATGGAATACGTTTGAGTATTGAAAACATAGAGTGTTGTCAACGAAGGAAATGACGTAGATAGCAATGTTATATTATAGACATTGTTTTTGTCTATTTATTAGGTTTTGACATCAGCCGTTTAGGCGCTTTCGATTATTTACTTAGTTAATTCAGATTTTGAAAAAAGATTCCGTGATGACTATTTATCATTCAAGAATAATTTTTGTTTTCGTCATCATAAAAATATTTTAAAACGTTCGTGTTTTTAATTAATTAAAAAATTTAAGAGAATTCCCTATGGCCTGTTCACACGAATGTTCTACCATTCACACAATGATCCACACACTCACTGGGACAATATTCAAGGCATGTAGAAAGGCATCTGATTAATGCAATTATCAGATTCTTTCACAGTCAAATGAATCGAGACACAATTTTGTACCACTCAGCATTGCCCTAATTTGACCTCATCTATACGTATGTACAAGCGTGGAAATTGAGTACAATATAATTGGTTTATAACTGTGATGAGTTCGTAAAGACACGTCTTCGTAAAGACGTGTATATATTTAGCTATTAGCTTGGAAGTATAGGCCAATTATAAAATATACATAAAATATCCATATACATAAAACACCTATAATGCCCTAAAAAAAACGATGCGCCAAGTATTTTTTGATTTTCAAATAAAGTTTTGACTTAGCAAATTTTTTGATATCACAACTTTTCGGTGCAGAATTTTTAGATTTCATATTTTTTTTAGTTGAAGAGACTTGGCTGTTACTTTTACACGAAGTGTTTTTTATGGGGATATCACTCCTTTTTTTAGTTTATTCTTACAACTTGTGACAATCAAACGAACAATTACTATCCTTAAAAAAAATCACCCTTTACAATTTGGTTATTTTCATCAGGAATAGCAAAGGTTTCATTCCAATCGGTCAACCAAGGTCCGAGATATGGCAACATATCCGTTGTCAAAATGGCTGCTGAACTTTCTGCGCTGCTACATAGAATTTATAACTATAAATGATGTGTATGATTTTTAGCTTTCTGAATATGTATTTATTGTATAGGAAGAAATTATAATAATTAATAAATTTGAATGACGTCTTTTCCGGTCTCATAAATAGGAACATTCTAGTTTAACTGTTCATATTCCATAGATCGTTTCGCGCTAGTTTCATACCGATCTGTCAACTAGTTTTCGAGATATGGCGTTTCTTCCGGTTTCAAAATGGCTGCTGAAATCACTGACTCCTTGAATTATAATTTAAACATGATTACATTTTATTATAAGCTGTCTGAAATAGTATTTTTATTGCATCAAAATGTACATTTGTGAGATTTTTTTAAAAAGTGTGACGTCATTTCCGGTTTTGGTATGGGTAACTGCAAATATTATTGATGATAATACATAAAGTTGACCGTCTAAATTGTTTAGCGCTGGTTTCGTTCAAATCTATTTAACCGTTATTGAGATATGATGTCACTTCCGGTTTCAAAATGGCGGCTTCTGGTTGGTTTTATAACAAGTCAAATGAGATATCAAAAGTACATACGTTACATAAATATCAAAATAATCGGATCAAATTTGTTGCCGAAATGTCAATCGATGTATTTCAAATTTCATGACGTCATTTCCGGTTTCATTAACATAATGTTAAGTCTTTTGCATCTGATAATCCATAAAGATGACCATCTGAATCGTTTGGCGCAAATTTCGTTCCGATCGGTCTAGCCGTTGACGAGATATGACGTCACTTCCGGTTTCAAAATGGCGGCACAAAAAATTCATGGGGTGAAGGTTAAATCAGACGCCAAAAGTGCACACGTGGTAAAAATGTGAGATTAATCGGTTCAGCCGTTTAGGCTGTGGCCATGTTACCGGATTTGAATTCCAGGAGACTATGATTATTACTGATTAAAAACCGCCCTAAAACACGGTTTTCACGACCCTCTAGCTCGCAAAGGGCGTAACCTATTGTTCCCAAATTTGGTATATGTTGTAGGGTGGGCCATAGCTCGAAATTAAGATATTTCGCAACAATGTGAGATTTCCCAATTTTAAGATCCAGTAGGCCGAAAATGCTACTTTGAAACTTACAGTAAAAGTGGGTTTGCTCCAGCCTTTATATGAGAGTGTGCACGCTGTACGACTTGGCTGGCGTGGAGCGACCGCTCCACTAGATAAATACCAACTGCAATGTGAAAAGATTTTCCTCGAGTGGGACTCGAACCCACGACCTTCCGATATCCAGTCAGATGCTCTACCAGCTGAGCTATCGAGGCAGTTCACATTGCAGCGGCTGTGTTCCAATATAAGCTGCGTTAGCAACCTACCGATTTTGAAGATAGTGTCAGAAGACCGTGAATTTCATCCACGTTTGACAACTGACTAACTTTATTCGACTTGGATTTCTCATAAGCAGTTGAGTGCGCATATGTATGAAATATGGTTTTTACTGATTCCCTCAGTTAGGTGAATGTTAATTAATACCAACTGCAATGTGAAAAGATTTTCCTTGAGTGGGACTCGAACCCACGACCTTCCGATATCCAGTCAGATGCTCTACCAGCTGAGCTATCGAGGCAGTTCACATTACTGCGGCTGTGTTCCAATATACACAGCCACGACGGAAGGTCGTGGGTTCGAGTCCCACTCGAGTAAAATCATTTCACATTGCAGTTGGTATTTCAAATGATAGATAGATTTATTTATTTTTTAGCAGTTCTGCTATTAAAATATAGGTACATAAATACATAAAATACGTATCGTTGAATATACATTCATTGTCAAAAACACATTAAAATACAATGTTAAATATCTAGATATAACAATGAAATACATGAATAGCCCTGGAATAGCAGATAAACAAAAATAAAAAATAAACATTTACATTTTATTATTAACCTTTTATTAACATTTTAACCAAGTAAAATGTAGTGAGGCGTGGGGGGGGGGGGGGGGGGGGGGGCACCCCAGCAACATGTTAGTCTGGACCGCACTGCACAGTTTCTTTTTAATTTCAGAAATTAATTTGGTGCGTTTCTAAGCGATTTTTACGGTATTTAAAATATTTTTATCTCGACAAATATCGCGAAGAGAGCCACAGAGGCTATTCATTAAAAACATTATATCGAAATTATATTATTTTGATGTGCACATTGCTGTGGCCCAACCATACTGTGTCTCTAGACCCCCACGCATATTCTTTATGGGGGGTTCTTTAATCTCTAATGGGGGCATTGTGAAGTAAACAAATTAGTCATGGGGGGATGCAACTATCAATATATTCCCCATGGGGGGATGCCATACCCCCGCAACCCCCCCCCCCCCCCCTATTCGACCACTGAGTCCAAGTTTTTCTAAACTTGATTAACCAGACGAAAACACATAGGCAAACGCAGATGAATAGTATTCGGGCAGGGGGGGAGGAGGGGGGGTTGATTATCAGAACCAACAAACTATCTCATTCTCATACCAAATAATCATTCTCCATTAAACAAATATTTACAGTAATTCGAGCTTCATTATTTGTCGATTATTAGTCCGATGGTTTACCTTCAGGAAGAGATGCTATTTAAAAGAGGTTATATGCAACTCGGCAACTGTTGATTTGAACCAAGATTAATGGGCATCAATGGGCTTCATGGGCTTAATGGGCTTCATTACTTTTCAGGACCAAATGTGGCGTAACCTGATAATTTTTGTCTAAAAGTAAAACTATGAAATCCCGTCTTAAGTCAGTACAAATCAATATGAAATAGTTTAAATGCCAATGAAGTGATCTAAATCGAACTATTGGTTTTGTCCAATGAAATAACTCGAACGTGTTCTTTGCTCCTCGGCAATCGACTTCCCTGCGGATGAATATTGCATCTGAATCGATCTTGCAATTAGCTGTGCTTGTCTTCAGTTTATCTACCAAGAACCAATAATAGTTCGACTCGACTCTTTTCTTCTCTTAGCTAATGAACCGAACCGAACCGAACCGAACCGAACGCGGGGACGAGGAAAATTTCCCTCCTTTGAGCGCTCAATTGTCGCCGGAACTTGAAATAATTCGATTTCGTTTTTATTATGACGCGGGACTTCCCTCCAAGGTGACACCCAGGGGTGAGCTAAAGGGGATGAAGGGGGTTATCCGGGAACTCGTACGAGCCCATTCTTATGCAACTTGTTAAAGTTTTGCATATTTACCGAGTCCCTTGTAAAGAAAAGTGTACAGTCTAGCGCGAGATATGTTAATATTGTCATAATCTACCTAAAGGCCCTTGTAATAAAACAACAAATATCTATTTAAGCATAACTTCGTTCGTCCTCGTGTAGAATCTAGTCTTGGACGTTTCTGACTCCCACTAAACCATGATCGGTAACCACATGTTCATCCGCAGAACTCGTAGTGTTTTCCAGTTCCAGACATGTTTTTCCGGGCTTTCACCTCGTTCCCATGTGTGAAGGTCGGAACAATACATCGCATGTTCGCGTTTGGAGTACAATGATTTATTCGTTATTGTAACAACAGGACAATTGTCCCACTAGTACAATTGATACAACGCACAACGTAACGCAACAGAGATAATTACAACTATTTTAAATAAAATGCTTTGATAAAACAACAAAATGTCACTCATCACAGATTGGATCTTAAGAATCACATATTTACATTTCGGTAATGATAAATTATTAATGTCAACATTGTAAACAACAGAGTTTGCAGTCGATAAATGCAGGAGTGCTTACATTAATTCTTTAGCCCCTAGACATAATAACTACATGTTTTCCCCAAGCTATTTAAATTGAGAGCGTGGAATTTTTATGTACACTTCCTTGAATTTATTACTTTCAAATCGGATGTACCGAAGAAAATTTGTTGATTAATTTGTAAAGAAGTTATCCCATCATAAAAACCCAAATCCGACTCAATTCAATCAATATCTTCTTTAATAAATTGAGTATCAGTGAATATGTGAACAAGTATTTTAATAAAAATCTTTACGAGCTTTATCAGAGTGCTGTGCTTGCGATTTGAGTTTAGCGAGTCATCTTCCTGTGTTCAGTGGCATGTGGCATAATGTGGTATAATGACGTATATTTGTGCTTGGCTAATCGTATTTGGTACTCTATTCCAGAGAAATAGTCCAGGATATTGGTAATTTAACGCCTACGGAACTCAGTGGCTCTATCTGATTAGTTAGATTAAAATAGAGTTTTTTAAAGTCTGACTCCCGCAAATCTTTCAATTGATTTTTTCAGTTTTTTCTGCACACTATTAGATTTAAACAAAATCCAGAAGTATGCAGATTTCAATTTTACTCTACTAAATAATGTCACACTGCAGTGCATTATGACCTCTGGTACGACCTCAAACTGTCAATTGTCAATCGTAAAATAAACACCTATTACTTTGAGGTCGTACCAGAAGTCTTCATGTACTCCAGTGTGGCAATTTCTTATTTAAAAAAAAATAAAAACTACCTAAAAACTTTCTGTTAGCATGATGAATAAACTAAAAAATAACAGCATCCCGTTTACCTTACCGAGCCCTCTAAAACTATTCACGACTATAAATGTGAAAAATATTAGCATTGCAATTGCCGGCGTCACCCTTTGAACTAATTCTAAGATCTGGGTTTGCAAGGGCTGAAGATGCTATAAAACCTACCCTCAGCTCCTGTTCGAGATAAAGTTGGTTGCAAGTGTCTAATGTCCTGCGATTCAGATTTCACGCGCTCGTCTCACGTGCTCGAGTAACGAAGATTGGTGAGCAAGACTCGAGTTAGTGCTGGGATCATTACTGCTCCTTTCACGGAGGCTGATGAAGAATATGAAGATGAACGCACACGGGTCTCATTCTTGGAGCCACAATAGACGACTGAAGATTTGGATTAGAAGGAGGGGGGAAGAAGATTACTTTCAGGCTTCGGGGAATGGGGAGCATATTTATCATTAGAATTGTTATTTCGGTAAAGTAATGTGAGAGTGGTCAGCAGAAGTTTGGAAATTTTTGAAATAATGATTTTCCGCAAGTCTTTACATAAACAGCCGCGTAGGAAGTTGGGGGTGACAATGACACCCCACTTTTCATCTTGACACCCCCAAATACACCTTCATATATAAAACATTTCAAACAGGTGCAAAACTTACATACTTCCATTATGAGGTTAAGTCTCAATCTTTTTTCTAATTGAGCAAAACTAATTGAACACAGTAGGTATTGACTAAGTTTTCTAGCTTGATCATTAAGCGAGTGGAGCGAGCGTCTCCACTTGAAACTTATGGCTCGAATCTCTGTTTTTTTTTGTTTATTTGTGCATCTGGCGTCTCCTGCTAAACGAAATAACGGATCAGGCCAATTTTTTCACAAAACTTATATTACTATTCATTCGTGGTTGTGGTCAAAATGATTTTCAGCAAGTTCGGTCCATTAGTTTCATCGGAAACTTGATTTTTGTATCGTATCAACGAAATCTTCTACGAAATGTTCATAAAATACCTATGGACCAATATATATAAAACATTTATTTTCGAAATGTCTCAGCCTTGCAACAAGGTATACAAATAATCAGAATAATAATCAACAATAATGAATTAAATTGATAAATTAATAATTATACTACATAGTGTAAATGAAATAAACATAACTATTTTAGATTATATAAGTGGTTCCTAAAAATTCTAATTGAACCTTTTAAAGCTAATAAAACAATGTCATCAATAAAGAACCTAACAGAAATAGAAAATCGTTTACAAAATTGAATAAAAAAATCTGAAATCGTGCCACGCGCACCAATAAACAGACCAATTATTTCAATTTTGTCAATATCATACAAATTCTTAAAAAATATATAGTCGGTTCATAGTGCACTATGTGTTTAGTGTTCATAGTATACTGCATTTCTGTATATAAGTAGGCAGTGACATTATGTTTTACAATTATTTTGACATTGACAGGAGTTGTTAAACTATTACCGCATTTGCCTAAAAAAATTACAAGAATATTGCATATCACTTATTTCACATTTCTTTGAAAGGGATACCAAAATAGCCTGAAATTCGTTTCTTTTGTATCCAACATTCAAAAAGACCCTTCTAAATGCGCTTTGCCTTTTTCTCACATCCATCGATCCCCGATAATTTTGACCCCTTTAAAAAGTTCCTTTGCGCCTATACATATCTTCAATTTTTGAAGAGTGACTGGGATAAGGGAAATAGATTTCACACAATAGACTGTATCTTTTAGGGAATCTAGTACTTACACAAAATTCTGCAGTTTCATGGTTCTGCTTGAAGGTCCAATCACAATGATTAACAATTAAAAAAAATCGTATAAAAAATATTTTTCATATTTAACCGTGAGTACATTTTATACAATTTCTCTTAATTCTGATTGGCACCCGAGCACCTCATTACTATAACTTTTCAAAGCTGAATTTGAAGCAGGTTTATTGGCACGTAAAATATGTCACTTACTTCTATTCCCATCTGAGCGTGCGCTCTGAAACAGTATAGGGTTTCTGATTATACGGCGAGTGTAAAACTCAAGCCCGAAGCTATATATTATACTGTTGATAACTTTTTAACAGGTGACTTCTAGGATAAAATGTCTTCCGTTAGTCATTTGAGTCGGAGAGAAGAAAAGCTGAGCTTTACATGATGTTTAGTCTCTAATCATGCTATCCGGGTCTTAAATTTGAGATCGAACTCAAAATACGAGCATCACCAATTTGAAACTACGTAATCATCTTCAACAAAAGATACCCAAAGCAAGCAGCCGTTCCGTATTTTCCGCATCTAACGTTTTCCTGCGTTTTTTCTGGGGATTTCAGGTTAACTTTTCTTTGATCAAGCTGAAATTCGGCACACATATAAATATGAAAGTAAAAATGGTCAATGTGAGCGTCAAGTTGAAATATACATTTTTATTGGAACAAAGTATTAATTGTACATCTGAGGGAAAGCAAAATCGTACATCTGCAAACGCATAGTTCGAACAAAACAGGAAAAACAAGTTGTAATTCCTGTACTTATAGCTTGGGGAAAGCGTTTTCAATGCAGGTCATAGAAGGAAAGATTTTGTACACCTTATTTTTATTTACAAGAAGAAGGATTAAAAACATTTTTGAATTACACATCTAACTATAAAACTGATTTTTCTTTGTAACGCAAGCTTCCTCGTTTATACAATGTTGAGATTAACAGGCCACAGCTTTTACAAGTTATTGACAGTTTTTCCAAACTTTCAAATTTGTAAATGGTATTTACCCAATTAATTAACTATAATTGATTGATTGTAATGTAAACAGGGATTGATTTAATAAAATGGTATAATCGATCAAATAAACCTTATAATGGGTATTATTTCATTGGTTTAATGAGATTTTATATGATGGGTCGTGTCATGCTTACATTTGGCGCATGTTTTCTGTGTGGAGAATTTCACTTCGTCAACGCGTTACATAGGGACTTCGTGGATCTTAAATGTCCATAAAGAACATCTTCTCTTGTGTACTTGCACTTGATTCTTTTTATAGATAATCTCGTTAGTTATTGAGAAACTTGCATGAGACAACGAAAAGTCTCGTAAGAAACAGCCACAAAGAAACAATCAGAAGATGTAGTCCTTTTCATTCTTTTCCATTCTCTGTAATGGTATTTTACTTCAGAATCTAAAGGACACCAGAAAATTAACCGCTAGTTTGTGGAGTTATTTCAAACCAGAAGGATGAACTAAACTAATTCTATTTTCCTAACACATATTTACTAATTAGTGGTGGTGTTTGCAGATAGTTCGCAACTCAGTCAGTTGAGTGAGCTAGTAGCAATTGTATGATGATCAATCTTCAATATCAACTGTCGGTCGGTATAGTTCACAATAACAACTTCAATTCTCATTGCATCAGTATTGATCACAATGTTGTTTTCATTGAGTACGGAAATGTAAATATTATCTATCAAATCAAAATGTAACAAAAAGCAAAAAACCATTCTGTAAACCGGGGTTTGGAACAAAATTTAATTTCTGTTCTGGTTCCGATCCGGTTCAAATATTTTTTAAATATATCGATTCCGATTCAGGTTCCTTCAAATATAATCTAAATGTTCCTGTACGGGTTCTATTTTGGTTCCATTTGGGATGCATTTGGTTCCTTACGATTCAAACTATTTTTTTTAATAGACAACATCATAAATTATCTAGTTAGCTCTGCTTTTCAAAAAATTTCATATGCAGTACCGTGATCCAAGTATCTATTATGGTTATGATCCATTGTTGAAAAACCATAATAGATACTTGGATCACGGTACTGCATTAGAAATTTTTTGAAAAGCAGAGCTAACTAGATAATTTATGATGTTGTCTATTGACGTTTTGGATATTAGAACAATGTATAGATTCCATGAGTAAGGCAAGATATGCACTTGATATAACTTTACTTGACTACGTGATCCATTATTTCAAAAACTGTAAATAGCAATTGTGGTAAGTTACTTACTTTCCGTGCCCAGGGGTGGGATTACATAAAATGATAACTTCCTTGTCACGGTGACAAGCTTCTCACTCAATGCTATTCACGGCCTTCTAGGGACTTGTCACCGTGACAAGGAAGTTATCATTTTATGTGATCGCACCCCAGAACACCATATTATACCTAGTCTTGCCATCATTATTAATTCAAGCTCAAGTTAGATACTTGTGTACAATAGAGTATGATTCAAATCATTATTATATTCTAATATAAATATTGTGGTCTTATATTTATTTAACAGTGAGTTCTTGTTAATGTTTATAACCGAAATATAGTTTAATTTTAGAGGATTTTATATTTATTTTGAATGAAAAGAAAAAAGTTGTGATTTGGAAAAAGTTAGCCAACATTTCAATTCAAAATTAACCATAAAATTTATAAAACTTATATCACACACAATTACATTATTTTGACCTAAGAGTAATTTATTGATGTTTAGATGACATGCTTGTGGTCACATAAATGTGAAACAATTTGATTTAGTCGCGAATTACTGTTTTATAAGCATATTTTGAGTATTATTGCCAACATACAAACTGCAGAGAGTTGGTTGCAACATTGCTCTTTCGTTCCCAGGGAGACAGTTGTTTATCAGTAAAGTATAGAAAGATAATGGCTTCTGTCAAAAGTGTGGAATTCCAGTTGTCAGGAGGCATTTTATTAAAAAGAAAGATGATGCGAGATGAATGTCCAAATGTGAAGTGACCAAAAGTTCAACATAGTCTGAAGAATGTCGCGAAAACAGTGCCCGAGGAATACCTTGATTTTTATTTGTTAGCAAATGACATATGTACTGAGTGTAATCCAACACTAACCCTCAAAAACCAAACATCGAGAACATTGTGGATTAAACTTGCTTAAACAGAAGATTATTGCTTCTATGAATCGAATAAAGATTACTGCATTCTATAAATGAAGACATACTGTTTATTATTATTAAAAGAATCGTGAAAGTATGTTGTTTAAGTCCATGTTTGAAAACGGCTTGCTTCTAATCACCTTGATATCTAATCTTTGCAAAGATCTCTGTTGCCAGATGTAAGGCTTGTAATTCAAAAATACAGGATTCCATTGGCTTTAAACGAAGATATCTTGGTAATTAGTATGGTGACACATATTTTTAAAACGGTGATTCGATTGAGAAATATGTCGACCTCGAATTAATTGAATAAAAAAAGACTTGTACGGTGTAACTTTTTTAAAATCATGATTTGAGTGTGTAAGTAATCATGATTACCATGTTATCTTATGAGAAATGTCATCATATAAAAGAAGTCATATCTCAAAAAAGAGTACCGCAAGGTGGTTTTTTGACTTCACATATGCATTTGTCTATGTTCAGTGAATACCTTGACAAAATTTCAAGGATTTTTTGAACTTTAAGAATAATGATGGAAAGACTTTAGACCAAATTCTTCCAAAAATCCGCCACTCTGATAGCTTTGTCATTTCCTAAAATCAAATCGACCATTGTTCAAGGTCCTTCCATTTTCGAATAGACTAGAAGATGTTGATGGTTCTGCACTTCTCCACACTCGCATTTATCATCTTCATGAAAATAGTGGTAATTTGAGATGGGGAAGGGAAATGCAGAAACGAAATGAATTACTTAAAGAAACTCTATGGAACCCAAATAATGTTAAACTAAGGATTCAAATTCGGGTCCGGTCTACCTAAAACTATGATTCCGATTCCGCAATACCGGCTCTTCGGTTCCGGTTTCAGTCCCTGCTGTAAACGAATAACGTAGGTATTAAGATTCAGGCGCGTAGGAAGGGGGGATGGGGGGATTTACCCTTCCCCCACTCGACCAGACTGAACCCCCCTCCTTCATCATACAAAATTAAATTTAGCATCCCAAAATCACTTTTAAATTGTTAAATTCTAAAAAAAAAAAAAAAAAAAAAACTGAGGGCTAAACCTGACCCCCACCTCCGGGTGTCGCAATCCCTCCCATTATGAAAGTAGTTCCTACGCGTCTGATTGATCAAACGTCAGCTCAGAATGCTGCGCGCGCACTGAAATCTACCCAAGTCGCCACGCGTCATAGTTATTCACAACGGTGTTAACATGTCTCGCGGATAAATCACTGTGAAATCTAAACAATAACTCAATAACCTAATAATGATACGTGATGCGGAATTTAGCCGGCGCTTTAATGCAGATTTAGGAATGCCGCAGAGACTCTGCTCCGGGAATAATTACCTATGTGTATCGTATGTTGTTGCGCGAATGCCATGCTGCGTTCGTGTTCACAGATCCTTATTTACGACCATGCAGTGCTATTTCCAGACAAAAACAAAGTGTACTAGAAACATTGTAATTATATTTGTGTTTGTATTAAAGCAAGCGAATTCTATGTTTTATCTCGTGATTGGAAAAGTATTGGATAATATGTAGGAAAGTATAACTGATACTGATGGGCAATTCCCGAGCAGCAACGTCAGCAAATTGACTATGTCTTTGAGTTGGTCCAGATTCAGTAATCTTCATCGGAGCGGATCGCTTTTTACTCCGGCGACGCGACTATCTTCCTCAGACACTCGATGGATATTGTATATTGTTCAATATCAGTCGAGAGAAGTACTGCGTCAAATTGATATTTCGTGTTTTAAAAAAGAGGCGGCAAAGGAATCTAGGTTACAATGATTTCAAATCAAAACCTGGTTAAAGAGGATATCTTCGGCTCTTTATACGACAATTAATATTCTCTAAATGGATACATTCTGTACCTCAGAGGTCGCATGTTTATTTCAATGATTCTTGAGGTCAAACCAATTCTGCTTCATCCGAACATATTTTGTAGACACCAGTCATTTTAATGTAAAAAAAAAAAAAAAAAAAACGAGAAGATCGATTCCAGTAAAATTTATAAATGTACACTATAAACTCGAAAAAAAACATTATCCGGATAATGTTCCATTAGACACCGATATTTCGTCGATGCGTTCGGTCGGCTTCCTCAGGCGAGACTGACGACATGACAACACCAAAACAAAAACAAACCCAGCTACTATTTACTATCTAATATCTATTGAACAACCGGTGATCTTCAACCTGGTTGTATATGTAGGTGAAATGGCAGGCCTCTTGAGGTGCATATAGTTTCTTCTTCACTGGTACCTGATCATGCTTGGTCGAATATGCATCATTTGATTGGGATTCTGCTGTGGAAGTTTGTAAAGAAAACAATGTGGAAAAAAAGAAAATTATTTGAAGCCGTCTTTATTAAAACATTGTCAGCAAACCCAGCTATTTCTTCGATGACTCATGGCGCAGTATTGTGCGGCCGGTTGTGCGAGACATGCACATACGCGGGATAGGTGATGTGACAAGTTCACAATTACTCAATAGGGGTTATTTTAAGCTCGTAGTTTGTTTTGTTTTGTTTTGATGTTGTCTCGTCAGTCCCGCCCATGGTGGTATATAGGTTAGGTGAGTGAACCAAAGCTGAGGCAGTGGTACAAGAACGCACGCGGTTCCGCGCGCTGCCGCAGCGCGCGCTGCGATCACCCGGTCTGACGCTTGTAATGCAAGCATATGCAAGGACGAGGATTTCGCTGACGGCAAAGTGCTATTTCACGCCGCGTTCATTTCTACACTTACGCATATTGTGTGTTCACAAACGATAATAATTGTTTACGTATCAGTTTAAGCAATACGCTATTTGTTACACTTATGTAAAAATACAATTAATGTTCTATCACTGTTTTCATTGATTTTTTAGTACTGTGCACTGAATGGTTGATATTTGAAATTGCACACGATAAACTATTTCAAACTGAAATGTTACTATTACACATAGGTAGGCAATTAAAATTATGTTTTACGATGTCGTTAATTTTGATAACTTTTTCTTGGTTTGATTTTACTTCGGAGACAGTGTTGTTTGTTTGCAATGTTGTCGCATTCTTTAGTTTAAATGTAGTTATGAATAATCAACATCATCTTTGTGAGCACACTAAAAAATTAATTGCCCTTTGTCCAAATACACTGCTCAATGATTCTTCATAACAATCTGGGCTCATTAAGTTCCCGTGATGGAGGCACTTCTGGCAAGATGGCTATTATCAGTCCACAGATAATACATATTTTTCATTACCTTTAATTTGTAAGATATAATCTATAGTCTTGACTTTGTGACATCTACATTCATTTTGATCTCAGGGTGAACATAATTTTTCGTCATTTGGTATGCACAAACAGTGTTGCATCATGGCATCCTTGAAGGGGGGGGGGGGGGGGGGGGGGGGAGCCGAACATTTTACAAACCCTACTTTTTCCCTACTTTGACACCTTTTGCACTGTCAAACTTGTCATTATAGACCTCCTTTAGATTGCAGATATGACAGACCCAACATGCTCTATAAGTTAATTTGAAACTAATCTAAGATAGTCAGTTATAAAAAATTTCGCCGCGCGGCATTTTTCTGGGGGTCAAGAACCCATTGAGCCCGGCTAGACCACTTATTTTTGCAAAATCTGTTTGCCCCCCCCCCCCCCCCCCTCCCCCCCGGGCTAAATTGTTGAAATTCATTCAACACTGTGCATAAAAGTATGATTTTAATTATTAATAATGTCGGCAATGCGTAGACACGTCACGTTCATATTTATTGGCATAAGTCGATATCGTATTACTATTATCATATTAATAGTATCATTAATTACAATTATGTTTTCCACAGACAGTTAATTATGTGACATATTGTCCAGTCTTTCATGTGTTGCTTTGCTATCTATACTTTCATTGTGATCTTGTGAAATATCACTTATCTATATGTATACCTTCGCCGCGTGAGATACGTAAGGACATAATATCATACTTATATCATATTATCATAATAAAACAAATGCATTTTTATGCAAAAAAAAACCCTGAAGAAGCTAGGAATCAGCTGATCAACATGATGTCATTCTTTATTCTAATTGGCTGAATGGCTGTAAAGGAAGGCGGGGTCTACGCCGCGTGAGTCGAGCCGAGGCGGCCGCGATATGAGGCAAATGTATTTGAAAATTTGTGTAGACGAAACTATTCAATATTATTGCATGCCGTTTCTTTTGTTATGGTAGCCGAGAAGTTGGGAATGTTACGAAAAAATGGCAACTGCTTGGTTTGTATATTCTTGCCGGAATTTAGTGTTATGTTTTCAATTTGGCGGAATTTTAATCAAGTCGAAATAAAAAAATAATTTTGACCATTATATGTTGACATTTTGACCATACATGCAGCGACAAATATGTTCATGACATTGCCAGCTATATTATGTTTTTTTAAGATTTGTTTTAGCTCGTCTAGTTTTGGACATAGAGCTGATTTTATGAATAAGGGTAGTTATCCCCGTTTTTGTTGAATTTAAGGGTGAAGGAGTCAAACCACAAATTGCCAACGGTTCTTTTTGGATTCAGCGCGTCAAAATACATAGGAATATCGACGTTGGCAACTTTTAACAGACCTTCCCGCCAAGTTGTGATGTTTTACTTCTGTTCCGCGACTATCAGCCCGCCGTGCTTCAGACCGGGTGACGCTCACGCGCCTGGCGGTGGAACTGTGAACAGCGTGCCTTTTGAGACCGCGCGGGCAATGGGAACGAGATAGGGCGTTCTCTCACCTAACCTATATACCACCATGGTCCCGCCTGAGGAATCCGACCGAACGAGGCGGCGAAATATCGCGGTCCATTTACATGGCCTTTAATTAATCTCAGTGTTTATCCGAGATTAGTGTACATTTTAGCAGTCATTTTGTAATAGGATTACTTAAAAGTAACTATTTTTTTATTGTATCTTTTTTCCCCATCCAACTAATGTCGGGTTGGGGAGTGGAGGTAGCTCCACCGTCCTCTAGGGCCTCCTGGGATGCCGCAGCCGGCCGGCCATTCCGACTTCTTCCCCGTTGTCCTCCTCCTCATCGTCTTCACCGTCCTCTAGGGCCTCCTGGGATGCCGCAGCCGGCCGGCCATTCCGACTTCTTCCCCGTTGTCCTCCTCCTCATCGTCTTCACCGTCCTCTAGGGCCTCCTGGGATGCCGCAGCCGGCCGGTCATTCCGACTTCTTCCCCGTTGTCCTCCTCATCGTCTTCACCGTCCTCTAGGGCCTCCTGGGATGCCGCAGCCGGCCGGTCATTCCGACTTCTTCCCCGTTGTCCTCCTCATCGTCTTCACCGTCCTCTAGGGCCTCCTGGGATGCCGCAGCCGGCCGGTCATTCCGACTTCTTCCCCGTTGTCCTCCTCATCGTCTTCACCGTCCTCTAGGGCCTCCTGGGATGCCGCAGCCGGCCGGTCATTCCGACTTCTTCCCCGTTGTCCTCCTCCTCATCGTCTTCACCGTCCTCTAGGGCCTCCTGGGATGCCGCAGCCGGCCGGTCATTCCGACTTCTTCCCCGTTGTCCTCCTCATCGTCTTCACCGTCCTCTAGGGCCTCCTGGGATGCCGCAGCCGGCCGGTCATTCCGACTTCTTCCCCGTTGTCCTCCTCATCGTCTTCACCGTCCTCTAGGGCCTCCTGGGATGCCGCAGCCGGCCGGTCATTCCGACTTCTTCCCCGTTGTCCTCCTCATCGTCTTCACCGTCCTCTAGGGCCTCCTGGGATGCCGCAGCCGGCCGGTCATTCCGACTTCTTCCCCGTTGTCCTCCTCCTCATCGTCTTCACCGTCCTCTAGGGCCTCCTGGGATGCCGCAGCCGGCCGGCCATTCCGACTTCTTCCCCGTTGTCCTCCTCATCGTCTTCACCGTCCTCTAGGGCCTCCTGGGATGCCGCAGCCGGCCGGTCATTCCGACTTCTTCCCCGTTGTCCTCCTCCTCATCGTCTTCACCATCCATTTATTTGCGTATATTTGTTGACTTCAGTCAAACGACAATTGATATAGTTCTATTGATTCCAAAAGTGTGTAAAGCAAAATCGAGAACATGGACTTCCGACCTTCTTCCTCTGAGGTACAGAATTGATATTTACCTTTCCTTTTACCTTCTGTTGCCGCTGACAGGTCAGACCATGAAGCAGAAATGTTGCAATCATGAAACAATGAAGCAATCTCGCAATATAAAAAAAAATATTTTTCAGTTATAAATTAAATTATAAGCTGTTTTTATATTTCCATCTTGTACCTACATTAAATCATGGATGAATACACCTTTTTGTATTCATCCATGATTAAACAACACGCAAAAAAATATTCTTTCAAAACATGGATTGGACCCGCCTGAATAAGGTCAAAGCCTAGTTTACACGGTTCATGTTCAATCTAATTCAAGGGGGTTCCAGGGTTATGGCATAGGAATGAGAATTTGTTGCAATTTATACCAAAGATTAATGAAACCATATTACATACAACCAACAAAAAATATTTGCCCCTTTCCGTATGATATAATTAGATAATCTTGATTGAAGATCATCTTTTCCCCCATATGATAACACAGGGAGACTTGAAATCGTCCAGTAATATTGGTGTTAAATTGCTCCTATAACTTCAAGAGGAATGACAAAATATTAAAAATTGTCTCAAATTAAAGATAATAATCTTTAGAATAAGACTGCCGTTTGAAAATCACCGGCCTAATAAGAAATAAGATAAGAAATAAGAAAGTGCATAATGTGAGAAATTTACCATAAATCTGGCAACGTTACACTACAAAAATGATTTTTGTTGGCATAGTTAAATTGGAACTTCACTGAGGAACATATAATTGTATCATACGGTAAGATATAATGGTTTTATGCTGTTGTTTGAGACATTGTTTCATCAGAAATGTGTATGAATTACAGCGAATTCTAAGCACCATGGCTGGAGCACAGGCTTAATCCTGCATTTCTCCGAATTCTGTAAGTGTTCTGTATTCTGTAAGTGTTCTGTATTCTGTATTTCTATGATTTCAAACATATTCATTTCTAACACAGAAAAAAGTTTAACCTTTTCGAGATTTTTTTGAGACATTGCTGACTTTTCATTGGACCTTTTCACCTCTGCCCGGGATAGCCAATGAGAGAAGAGCACAGATTCTCATTGCACAGCAGGAATAAACCAATCGAATATGCTTCATAGATATAACATGTATGCCGTCATCTGGCAATCCTACTCAAAGTACCTAATACTCTGTTAATTGCTTGAAAAGAGTCATTCAGAACTGACGTGAAATCAGTGTCATAAAGTGGCTCAGTTCGCAAATCACTTCCACACGTCATATGTGTCACGAACAAACACGTTGAAAAACCCAATCAAGTTGGAGAGCTGTAGTCACGTGGCCGCGTCATCCGTCACACGCGAGCGACGTTTTAAAACCCTCCACTTGACGTCGCGGCGCCCTCGCAGCGTCGTGTGTACGCACCGGCCGGTAATCACGGGCTAACGCACTCGGATCACGCGGCCTGAACGCTTTCGAACATGCGAGGCCTCCCGTGGTGGTGCGATTATGTAACTCGCGTTCAATGTCACACGGCGTTGAATCGATGTTACGCGATGCGGTGTCGGACGAGATGTTGTCACGTGAGAGCGAACACAGCTGGTATTCTGTAATTTGGTGGAAAATTTCACCGTGATGTTACTATCTTCAGCTAGAAACGTGAGTAGGTAATAATAATAAAAAAGTTATAACAATTAGCTGATTTTTTATATTTTAACTTTTGGATTATAAAGAAATGTTCAGTTCTGATCCATGACTAGAAATATCCAGCTCAAGAGAGTAAAGCATTAGAATCTACAGTAAAACCCAACAAGTTATAGAAATACGTTTCGCCAGACACTTATTTTAAATGGTTCCGAAACTCATTTTAACCAAACAAAGTTGACAATTTATCGTCCCAAATCGTTTTCTAAGTGTTAAAAATCCCGCAAACGCTCTGCGCGGCATGTTGGTGACACTCATACCCCCCCCCCCCCCCCCCCCCCCCTCCACCTCAGCCAAATGAATCGTCTTTCCTGAGCTTTCAGCTCCTAAACATTTTGCCCCCCCCCCTGCCTTACAGTTAAAGTACATATACACACCACATACATTGGTATACGACGTTGAGTCAATGTAACTTTCAGCAGAAAATATGACGTATGTACTTGGTATTTGGTATGATCAAGATAGATTCCAGTAGTGCTTTTCAGTGAGCTCTGAATAAGGTAGAGTGAATATACCACATACAAACGTACTGAAAATCGATCAAACAAAACTCATTTCAAGAAGTGTGTGCTTTTAAAATAGTGTTTGCGGAGAAGCATCTCTTCTGAACTACTTGGAAAGTGATATACTACTGTGAAGATGTTGATATAAGTCCTTGTGGAAAATGCAGATCCATTCACAAAGTAGGTATCACTTTATAAATTTCTCTAGGCATTACAAGTAGATTTCTGCGATATTTTCCACGACCTCAATTTACTTTTCGGTAACGTTTGATACAATAGTTACAAACCCGAGGTTAGATCTTGGCATTGTTATTTTTAAGCATTCATTAGTCATGATGTACAATTTTCCACTGGTATTTTCCCGACATAACCACACACCAGGTATAAAATAAGCTTGGCTGTGTCAATTGGCATTTTAGTAGGTAACTAAATACTAATATTTTCCTATTTACCCTGCCAATAACTTGATCCGGACAGCTCACTCACTACATTTTCACAACTTTCGTGCATGCAATAATATGGAAATCATGTGATTGAAATAATGCGGTAAAATTCTGATATTTGTTTAATGATCAACGTGTCAGCCGACTTGTTCGGTCTTCATCAGGCATATACAAATTTTACCGCAAGTTTTACAGCATCATTTAAATGCTTTTAATAAATGGATTCTGAAAGCTTCCACGAAAATAATCAAGTGATAAGTTGTAAATAGTAATCAAGATGGTGTACTTTATCGAAATATCAATTTAGACCTTATTTTATGTCAAATAATTTACCCAATTACGTTTTTGGTCGATTTCGCCTGAAAATCAGTAAAATATGATCAAATGATTTCAATGAATACTATCTCATGTTGATACTCGCCGAATGGGTAATTTTCAATTTTCAATCAATCAGAAGATTTTCCTCGTATCGAATATTAATTTGTGTGCAGCGGTTCAGATCGACATGTTGACCGGTGCGCCCTGGGCGATGCGGTGCCAACAAAACAAACAAACAAACAAACAAACAAACACACATTTAGTGAGCATCCTTCCAAAACAACGTGTTCATTTAGAGATGCTCTCAACGGAATGCGATTTGATTTTACCAACACTTGGTATAGGTACTTTACTTTTTAACAAATAATGCTCTTCAGATGAAAGCATCTCGATCCTGATTCTATCCACATTGAAACTGCTAGGAAAACAATCTGTGTAACGCGTTGATGAGCAAGTATCAAAACGCGCAACATCTCCAACCGGAATATCGTAACGCACAGAAAACATTAGGTACTTCCATAGTGAATTGAAATACGATCCACTCAATCAAAATAAAATTACCTGATCTTCATTGAAACTGCAATCTATACACTCTGATCCATAAAGAAAATAAGATTTAAGAACATTTAGATTTTCGACCAATCGGGAGATATTTTAATTTTTGAACCAATCAGACAGTGGCGTGCCGACCTATCTAAATTTGGTGCTATAGCACAGTCACCTTTTGGGGGTGGATGGTTCCTCATTCATCCACCGCCATTAGCATAGTTGCAGTAAAGTGCGACGTTAAACACTAAAATAAATCACAGTTAAATGAGGTAGAAACAACTTTGATATATTTGAACGAATACAGTTAAAGCGGGCTGCCTTTCAAATAGATTTCAAATGTTATTATGAAATTTCGGGGTCTCGGTATACGTACTCTCAATATGGCATTTGAATATTCATCAAAATCCCCACGTATGTATATTAAAAACATTATTAAAGTGTAACGATACCTATATTTATAGTAAGCAAGCTTACTGTGGTAACAGGATTTTACATACTGTTGTTTTCAATAAAACAATTTATATTGATTTGTATTGGATTTGACAAGTTTGAAAACGTCAGTTTTTGAAGATCGTTCCAAGTTTCAAAATTGCCGCTCGAAAACTGATGTATTCGGAAAGAGTGTAGTATTTCCGATCTTCCGATCGTCAATGATAAATTCTTCATAGGACGTCTTCGTCCGGGTGTTCGCGGGTATGCCGACCGTCTCATCCACTCATTGGCGCTCGGTGGTCCGATTTCACTGCCTCCTACATGACTGGTCGTTGACTGCATGTTCAGCATGGTTCTGCGGACTGACATCCACCAGGCCGATGTCCAAGATGGCCGATGTAAACAAACGAAGAACTGTCAGAAAGTGTTTTAAATGATATTTCACGCGAATTTTCACTAAAATAATGTGTTTATGAATTTGAAACATAATACAAGTGTTGTCAGTGTTTTATTCAATATAATTCAGTGTATATGATAATATAATAGTGTTGATTATAACAATACAATTGAGAAAGGGAGAGAAGCTGTGGCCGTCCATGCATTTTCAAGGATCGTTTTTGCCAGCAGTGTCCAGGACAAACCGTTCAACAACTCCGTTCGGCCTGCAACTTTGCACACATACTGAGTAGGTATTGTAAACCAAGTGGTTATTGATAAGTTGTTGAACATGATCCTGTTTTTTTAAAAATTTTAACTCGACGCTCGACCAATCAACGTAAATTTGCATGGTCATGGACAAACATTTTAGGTGTTTTTGTAAAAGTTTTATATTATATGTGTTCTTGGATTTACAATATTTGGCAAATTTCGTGATAGAAATGTCAGGTTTTTATATCTGCTCCTTTGTTGATGCATTTCGTTTCGGATCTTTCCAAGATTTGTAGAGCAGAAACTTTCGAATTCGCATGCAATACGAAGGCTTGCTTAACGCGTTACACAGAGCGTTTTCCCAGCGTAAAATCATTTTAAACCCGTCCTAGGTAGCCGAAACCCAAAAATTCCCTGCACCGCATTTTTATGTGTGCTTTTTATTTTATTAATTAACGACTTTTTTGTTTTCTTTTAAAAATATACCTAGTACCTGTAAAATCATTTTAAACCCGTTCTAATGAACACAAAAACAAGCGTGATTTTTATACATAAATGACTTGATGCATTTACTGGGGGGGGGGGGGGGGGAGCTTCCCCAGGCCCCCGTCTCCGTCCCCGTCCCCATTGATCGCTGCCAATTTTATTTTCTTGACCATTAGGGGGGGGGGTGGGTGGGTATACCCATCAATGAATTAGCACCGGTATGTTAGATATGTTCGGCATGACACTTCAATCAGAGGGCAGCTCTCAAAAACTATACACGATTAAGTTAAAATTATATTAGTATGTGCGCAAAATTTCAGCTCGATCGGAAAAAATGTGACCTGTGGTGTCGGGCCAAACAAACAAGCACACAAAAAAAACAGGGAAAGTGTCCAAAAGTGCAGAATGGAGTCACTCGCTACGTTCCCTCAATTATGAATTAAACTATTGAAACGTTTGTGCTATTCGCCAATGAACTCGTTCGTGAATACAAATCACAATCATGTAAACACGATTAAAAAGATCAGATTAAAAATAATGAAAACACAAGTGCGTTTCATTTGACATTGTATTTATCCATGCCTATGATTGCTTCTGGCCGTGGTATAGTTAGGTTGTATAATGCACGAACAATCGCCGATATAATTGTAGTGTCCAGATTGCAATTGGGCCTAGAGAGATAGATGCGGCTGTTAATCCAGTATAATAACCGCGGTTTCCATCGGCCTGCATGTTGTGCATTGCATATTTCAGCGGGTTATTACCTTCTGACCTAGATGTTGAGGATATTACGACAACGAAACCAAATAAACACTATTGTCAGATAGTCGAGGGTCAATTAATTATTTCACTGCACGATATTTTTGTTTGTGACATTATAACAACAAAAAAGGTTCGACCGTTTCGAATGCTGTAGATGACAAGATGTGTGAAACAGTTCGTGTGCAGCGGTTTTGTCGAAAAGGTCAGAGTAAATATGGGAGGTACGATTGAGACTCAACGGCTTACTGCTGACATACAAGGTAGGTACTTTTGAGAACATTATTTCAGTGTACAAAAATAATAAAAGGAACACAAGAATACAATGTTAGAACATTGATCAGAATAATAGGAAGGCATGCGTTGTGAAAAATATCCTACCGAACCGGGGCTCGCACTTGCCGGTCGAGAGCTCTACCAACTGAGCTACCCGGACGGACGGACATTAGACACAACGCATGGATGAGGGTTAGAGATCTCCGAGGAGTTTGGAATGAAGGTAGAGGATGCTCACTACGAACTGTCATACCACCGGTGACGATATGTCACCATGCCGCTTTGAATTTGCGTGCGCAACCATCTTTTTCTTGACTTAGTATCGTCACCGGTTCGGTCGGATATTTTTCACAACGCACATCCCTTCCTATCACCTATCATCCTGACTTCATGGAAGCTTTCCACAGAAACCTACATGCTCATCGATCAGAATGCCATTAATATTCATATTATTAAAATGTAGATCTCATCATTCGAGTTTTTATAATACAATAAAAATAGTTGGAACTTGTTTTTTGCGTATGAAAATAGTTGAATCCTCTGAACCATACATTACCTAATTGACTCTCTATACGTAGCTACAATAATAGACCATAATAATGCTTTTGTCAAAACACAGCCATGATCTAGCGCTGATAACCCAGCTGTTGAGAGACAAACAAAACAAAACACTCGTACATACATACCTACATAAACAATATTGTGTGCCAATGTGAATAGAAAAGGTAGAAATCGAGTAGGTATAGAAGTTTCAAATACGAACCATGTTTTGTATAATATGGTGGTGTGTATTAATCATTATTTGATATAAAATTTTGAAATTATTGTATTTTCTAGTTTACACTACGGATAAGCTCCAATTGGAGCTTGTAGGCATTTTATATGTTGCATTTTCAGTTGTTGTTTTGTATTTTGTGTGATTAATAAAAAAAATCTTTTAAAATTATTCATTCTCAAATAATTGCCCGATTTTTGTAGTTATGCACGTATCCATACATTATGTACAGGTATATCAACAAAAATGTTTAACTAGCCGATGACGTAACTAATTTTTTAAGATGTAAATCAAGCGCATGAATATTAATCAATTCACCTCAGTTTCCGAATAAATGTTATCAATCGAGTAACATATTTTTCTAGCTCTTTGTGGGCTGTTTTCCCCTCTTTTTCGGAACTGAATGTTTATTATTTCCATTGCCGGTTGACTTCCAGACTTGACCTTCTATTATTGATTTGTATCCTACAATTCTTAACCAACTCCATGAGGACTCAGCTCACTCACTATAATGTTTACTAGGGTTTCATCATCTTATATTAATACAATACTATTCCCTATTCGCATCGAAGCCTTAGCACATATCCTCGGTTCCGACTGCAAGCGCAAGCAGGTAGCTGCGAGTCGACGCTCACTTGCCATGCGTCGCGACGGCGGCGTCGAAGGCGCGTCCCGAGTTGGCCAGTAGACGCTCGACCGTGGTGCAGCCAAGACACACGTGAAGCGTCGTCCGCGCGCCGGTTCTCATTCCTTGAAGAACTGCCAACACAGTCACGAATACTAGATCAACACTAACCGTTCCGATTGCTTATTAACAACGTGCCAAGTTCGAAACGTTTAATTAGAAGACAAACTCTTGGGTGTCTCACTGAGAGAGTAGCGATTTCATTAGGACGGTATGTACTGAACTGTTTAAATATCACTCGATTCGTTCTACGAGTCACGATCGTTCATGCGATTATTATTCTTGCACTGATCATTTCATTGGTGCTTTCATTTCGGGTTTACACAAATCTTGAAAATATAAAATGTGAAAAATGCGATAGAAAAAGTGTTTGTCTTAACCGACGACGAACTTTGTTCTTTAACTTGTATTAACTGTGAGTTACAACATTGTTAATTAAAGACAAACTACGTGTTTCCGTGTTATGTGTCAACGTAAAAGAGTTACAGTTGTAAGATAATTAGCTCACCCAGGACAACACCTGATCCGCTTCCTTCGGACATATTTCGACGGCGTAAAGTCAGCTACCGAGTAAATAACTCATTAGGAACTATGCGCTGTTGCGAACAAACCGGAGGCGAATGACAAATAGCGCTCGTTATCTCATAGATCAAAGTGACAAAGTGTCATTAACTGTAATTAACTCATTGTAATTAAGATTGGAAATCAATTGGACATCCGCATGATAATGGCCATCCGTCTGAATCACCTGTGAATTAACATCCGCCGTTGGTTCATCTGCAGAGTCACCGTGTTTGAATATCGATCTCGGTGTGCAACTCAGCCGAAGTAAATCAGAACATCTCACAGATGAACGGAATAGAAATGTGACTGACAACGCAGAGGGGGAGAGAAAAAAATAAGAAGTTAAATCTCCGCGGTTGACATTTGCGCCGGGATCAACTCGCAGAAGTGATACCCCTGGTAACGGCCTCAAGTCGTCGTCAGAAATAAAACTTTTTACTTCATCATACTGAATCTAGCTTTTGAACGAGTAGAATAACGCATTACAGCGGCTTCGTTCGTGGGTAGAATGAAAACAAGTCTACAATTGTTCTAACGTATTTGAATAACGCAATCTGGCATCTATTTGCACGGGCGTTGTATTTTAATGTTGATTTTTAGTGAAATAGGCTCCGTAGAAGTATATTTATATGTAAATTAAAAATACATTTAAGCTTTGCTGTATTAACAAGATATTTCGCGCATTCTAAAATTCTATTCAGAACAGGGAATTTAAACAATTGCTATGAATGGCGAGTAAGTCAGTGATGCGAAATGGTTTCCCAGGGTCTGTTAGCTTAACGAAGATAAATTAGTTATATCAATTTGATGCACTTTAACCGTTAAGCGTTGAAAATCCTCGCATTCGTCAATAAAGACTGGTTTGATGCAATCTATTATAGGTGAGTTGGCTGCGTGATCGAATCACCCCCCAGTAATTCCACCCTCGGACATCAGGGTGCGGCTCAACGAGAAAAAACCTTCCGTGAACATCTGGACATTAATGAAAAGCATCACGCATTGCAGACGATTGGCATAAAGTTCTTCCAAAGCAGAATCTTCCGCGATTATATTCAATTAGAAGAAATTGTGGCAAGCTTGTTGGAGGATTTCAGGGACTCAAACAATACGAAAACTAACTAAATCTCGTCTATTTATCGGTGCCTTGTGAACTGAAACTCGAGATCGTGTGTCCGTCGTTCGCTGCGACTACAATGGTGACAGCGGTGGGATCCAGTACCTATTGACATCAGCGCCGAGCCCAGCACACGGATGAGGCTGCTACTTATTCTCATCTGCGCTTCGCAGCTAGGTGAGTCAAAGCACTGCTTTTATCCAGGAAGAGAGTCTGAAAAGGCTCACCATTCACATTTATAACGAGCTACACGGAAGTCGACGACATCGACGGTAATTTAATAGTCACCTCTCGATCCATCCATTCTTACACTTTATAATAAACGCCCACGAATGAAGATAACAAGCGTCTTGCATACCTCCCAGTTACATTGCTATTTTCAGAAATATGTCTCTTTTATACCATCAAAATATATATTTAAATTCATAAAAAAATTACATTATTTGATTTGTCCATTTTCTGCCTATTTTTCTCATCACATGTAACTTGTACTTTTACAACTCTAAAGCCTCATTTACACGGTACAATTTCTTGAACAACTTCTGTGTCACATTCCCAGTTTTCATACAATTTTGCATTTACACGAAGCAACTTTCTGTCACCGAACTTAAAACATGTTCTAATTTCCTTCAAGAAATGTGCCAAAGACTGTGACACAGAAGTTGTTCAATAAATGTGACCGTGTAATCGGACTTTAGCTTTGGTAAGATCCGTTCAAAGTTGAAAATAAATATTGAGGTAAATAAGGTATTAAGGTATAATAACTGATTACTGATTAGTAATCGGCAGCCCATGTTTTGCCGAGCAATGTCAATTTGATTGATTTCAAATTTCGTTAGAAATCAATTAGAATTGACAATGTATCTGTGCCTTGATTTCTATCGCATGTGTAATCTATGTATCTTCGGAATTTTATACCAGAAGTTTGATAAGTTTTCCTTTTGATGGACGATAGATAAGCATCTTGTAGCATCTTGCATCTTTTATTACAAAACTTCAATAAAACATGAAGGCGAATTTAATATCTAGCAGTAACGATCATTTCATCCAATTCCATGCTGAAATAACCCTCGCTGATGAGCATATTAAAACATCAGAGTTAATCTAGACTACAAAGTGTACAACACAACACGTGCAATAAACCTTCGGAATCCATCATAATTGTCATCGACTGTTCCAAATCAATAAATGTACATAACTCTGTTTGTCACGGGCACCTTATTTGCCTAGGAACCGCGACAAATATTGAGCTATTGTAATCGTCACTGTCATTTCCGCAGTGCGATCGCGTGGAATACGTAAATGATCGGACAGAATGTCAGCCATTTCGCGCGAGCATCGCGACCGAAATGTGACCACAAAATGGCAGCTTTCCGTTCAATCACGGTTCGCCAGTCGATTTGAAAAGACAAAGCGAATTCCAGATCAAAGGCCATCAGCGAACTAATTGACGACGGGAGAGAGGAATATTCCTGTGTATCCAGAGTGACGCGGAGCCTGGATGACCGGCGGGAAGTAGTTTATGCGTCGTTTCCCGGAATTAATGTGGGTGGAAAAAGATTGTAAAAAAGGAACGACTCATCCAAAAGAGTGGCCGCGCCACTTGATGTCGTGACGTCATACGAAAATTACAACTTCAAAAAATGTGCGGTGTTTTGACACGGTTAGTTTTATGATTGAACCGTTCTTTGTACAAAAATGAAATCCAGACAGCGACGTATGAAATTTGCGTTTACCTTTTGAACTTTAAGCGATGCTTTTCATCTCGCCTAAAAAAATCTGACAGTGTTATATGAAATGCTAATATTCATATAGTCTCTTCTCTATTTATGTTTACATTTTCTTCTCCTTGACACGGCCCGATGAGAATGTGATGTTTTTCGACACAGTTTCACGTAGGGTTTTCGTGAACGTGTGAGAAGTCAATCTCGGTCATCTTGTGACAAACACACCTGCACCTTGTTCGGAATGTGACCTTTGCCCTATCTTGATACGCGGTTCCCAACTTCTCTCTCGTGACGTGGAACCACACTTGGTGCTTACTCGGAGTAAAAGTCAATTAGCTCTGAACAAATTGTGTAAATAAAGGTAATTTGTAGAAGGAAATTGCGGTCTTTGTTACTATTTTACAAGGTTTTCATGGCAAACGAAATGTATTATATCTAATTTAGTTTGTGAGATATGAAAGATTTTCTGAACAGCTAATGGCAATCCAAAATGCCTTTAACACGGATAAATCTAATAATTAAAATGTAATTAATTTTTTTTTTTTAAATGGTTGTTCAACACATTACAAAATACATTAAATACAAAAATAAACATTCACAAAATAACAACCATTGTCAATACGTATGTCAGAATTACATTTTATTGACATTCTTTCATTAAAAATAATCTGATGTAAATTATTCTATTATATTATTCTAAATTATTCTGTTCTACAAATAAAATAAAAAAAAACGTATGCACACGATTTCACGAATTGTGTTGGCATGTTTTGTTCTTGTATTTCAACAAAATATCTACAATGTGAATACAAATAAATTCCGTAGCAATTAGACTAATTTAATTATGGAAAGCATTCGACTGAACTGTGACTCGAACTCAGGACCTCCAGATTTCAGGTCACATATTAACATCTGATTGATTTGACCTTGCTAAGACCTCATCTCTGCGCATGACTTCTACTACCTGTGTCGATTTACTTTGTACCTACTCGATATCAACTTTTTCCCGGCAGTCGTTCGCAGAGTGCTTTATGTCGATTCAGAATAACCAGTAGTACAAGTTGAGGAAGCAATAACCATTTTATAAGACTCGGTTTTGATAAAGCCAAATAAATAACTTTGTGTATTTGTACATAAAATGGTAGACATTTCTTGGAGACCAGACGATTATGACACTGGCTTTTGTCAAATCTTACAAACTCTAGAGTTACTCTAGAATTACTGACTAGATAGTCAGTAATAGTTGATATTTGTATCGATTGTGAAAGATATTACTTCAGGAAATAGGTAGAACAAATTAGAACCTACATAGATATTATTGGATATCGTTTCGATCAGAATGATGCAAAGCCACTCAGAGGAAGTTTTGAACATTGACATAGATCCACAGAGGCGTGAAACTTTGGACTTTAATTTTCCAGTTCTCTTACCCATATTTTAATTACTCTAATTAACTTTTCATCAAACCTCACATAAATAAAGGCTGACTTTCATTGACATCAATCGCAATTTCAATCTCGTTAAAAAATTCAAAAAATTGAAAGGAAATCCTTCCTACCCGTCTAATGATCTTCGATAACTATGCTGTAAAAATCACCCTCTTAAAATCCGACTTCCTTCCAATTATTCTTCTGATGAAATATTTCGACGGAACTCGATGCTGACGCGTATAGAAATTCCCGATTCATTAGAAATCGAAAAAGAGATGGAAATATATCCCACAGTTGGCACCAATGGGTTTTAATTAAAACAAATTGTAAAGGTGGTTATAGAATTCACTTCAAGATAAGAATAAAATAGAGCAAACCGCGGTGATGAATGAGCCGTAATATTGCATTGAAATAATAAAATGTGTGGTAGTTGCTGCTCCAGAGACCTTGGAATGAAGATGTTATGCAAATGATCAAAGTCATTTACAAAAATTGCAAATATGTAATCGCAAATTCGCATATAAATTGCAAATAAATATGCAAATCATCAAGGTCATTTGCATAGTTGCATATTTCCAAAATACTTCTTCCAGTTATCAAATTTCAGAACTCAAAATGAACTTGAGATTTCTGTAACAAAAATTAACAACTTACAATTCAATAATAAAATAACCAAATTGTTAATAAAAGAATTCCTGTCCGGTTTGGTTAAAAATGATTAAAACCTGATTAAATGTTGCTCCCAATGACAATGCAAAATTTTAACTTGATTTGAACGGGATCAGGAAATCTGTCGATTTAATTTTTCAACCAATCAGATGATTTTTCTCGGAAACTTTACACCGTACACGTAACCATTAGCTTTAGACTTATTTAAAAAATTTAGAGCAAAAGGTAATAGGAATCGATCGGTGTGACCAGGATGGTGTGTAAAAATAATGAAAAACAAAAACAGTACACAAAAAATATCTGATTCATAAAGGCCGATCTCGAGTTATCTAATAATAAGAACACAAACTCTTGTGAGGTTTGTGTGAATCACCTCGATGCACCATAACATTGAGGGAATAGCCGTTTATTATAGGAGAACAATGCTAGTCAAAGCTCAATAATATATTAAAAGCAGTCCAGAGCATAACGCCTGAGCCAACATGCTCCATATTCATATTCACAAATTATAATTACGAAGATTGGCTTACCGTGCCAGTGTGCAACCGAATAATTCATCATAATCAGCAAATTCTTACCAAAAAGTGACATTTGCACGGCTAGACGTGCTGCCCGTTTCCCTTACGTAACCAGATATTTCCCAGAAGAGAATTAGTAAATAGCGTGAAAATGAAGTATGATTGCTGCAGGTGTATCGATAGGTCAGATCTGTAGTGTTTCGTGCTCGACGTCGGCGTCGGGACGCACATGGCGTGTCAGGGGGACGTCGTTTGACATATGCGACGTGTCATGTTGAAGCAATACTGCCCGTCATTACAGACTAAACCATCAAGTGGGTGAAAGAGATATCAATCATGAAAATGTCAGACATCATTATTATAGTTATCATCGTGTGGACTGGACACGTGTGGTCTGTATGAGGGATCAAAACAGTGGGTAAAAGTCGTGCTAGTCGATGTTATGCAGAGAATTGCACGAGGCAAAACTGTTATATAAGTCAATACTTTGTCATTAATTTCACACGTTTGAAACGTAGTATCGTATCAATTACGTAACCATTGATTTTCTCTTTATGTTTTTTTACGGTGCACTGTTCTGTACCTTGGCTACGGCGACGAATCAATAATTAAGTGGATCATGATGAATAAAGGGGAATAAGATCGCGAACTTGGTTGCACACTACTGTCTACCAATTGGAATAATTAATGCTCACAAGATAAGATCCCTGTTCAAAGAAAGATAAAATACCTACAACTTAAAATGTAAAATAACATTTTTTTGTTGAGTTGTATTCATGTGAACATGCACATGTGTGCAAGCATTGTGAATTTGTGGACATGCATACGTAGAATTAAATTTTGTGGGTTCTTTAATAATGTTAGAAGTTAGCGCTTTTGCCAGATTAGAATCTAGTATTGTGGATTTAATGACGTCACTGACTCAATTGTCATGACGTGACTTAGTGAGTTTCTGCAGTAATATGATGCCTTCCCAGCATTTGAGCTGCGAAACGCAATGATCAATTAGGTCGGCCGTAGGAATCGAACCCGGGTATCTAAAGTCAATATTCAGAGCTTTGCCGCATGCATAATATGGCGCCGATACTTTTTCCATCTAATGTGGTTATTTATTTATTTCGTACAACACTCTGATGCTTTTCAGTGCCAAAATTAATGTTTTTTGCGATTGATTCAAAGGAACGAGCGTTGTGTCTCTTCAAGAGGTGTTTGGGTCGGTCGTATTTATTCAAGTAGATAAAAGAGAAATATCCTCTAAATTGCTTTTCATGCAGCAAATTAGAGCTCACTTAATTAATTTTAACTCGTTTATTATTTCAACTCACCTCAAAATTAAATATTGAAATTGTACTCTGAGGAAGACTGTGGCAGTTGTTGAAACGTAAGCAATTTAATTTGATTATCTTACGTCATCAAATTAAATTGCTACACTGTGGATCAAACCAAAAAGACAGAACTCCAGTTGTTTAATTATCATAATTGATGTGACCAACGCACCCCTCACCCCTCACCCACCCCGCACTGAACATGCCCCTGGCTGATTTCTGGAGAGAATAGATCTCTCACGTGAATCCAAATCGTTGTATTGAAGCTTCAAGCTTACTTCTGTGTAATATTAATAGATTGCCATTTTAATTCTGCACAAGAATTAATTTCGTGCTGTTTGTTTGTTTGCTTGTTTGAACATTTTATTGAATATTTAAATTAATTTGTCAGACTAGGCCATATAGCCATGAAGCCATAACATGAACTCACTCATGAAAGCATTGTTTTTGTTTTTAATTAGTTTTACTATTTCTAATTTCTTGAAAATCAGAAAAAACATTTACCTAGTGATTTAAAAGTAGTTCTATTAAATATTGTTATATGTAATTTTGTTTTCAGTATTATTCTTATCCCAGAAAAAACACTCCGTGTAAAAATACCAGCCAAGTCTCTTTAACTATAAAAAAAAAATAGAAGAAATCTAAAAATTCAGCACTGAAAAGGAGTGATATCAAAAAAGGAGCCAAGTCAACGAATTTTCCAAATTTTAATCGTACCATTGAAATAAAAATATCAACCCCCGAGAAATACTTAAAAAAAGGACTTGGCGCATCGTTTTTTTAAAGACACTTTTCTATCCTAAAAGTATAGGAAGAACTCTACAAGTATATTTTCCTGAGTATATCACATTCATTATCGACGAATCATACTACGTTTTAATATAACTAGTACTCTTACCTACTGGCAGTTTTGGTATTTTGTCAATATTCAGAGGAAATAAACGGATAAACGAATAACGAATAAACGGAAGCGGCCTAGTCTATTCGTTATTGCCACTATTTCTAGGGTCATATTAATCAATCATACTTCTCAATATCGTGACTGAGGGAAATAGCGAAAGCGCTCATTACAAGAAGGCCGTCAATGATATTTGTATAAGTGACTAGTGCACTGAGCCATGCTGCTCAAATAATTACTGACTAGATTTTTATCTAAAGTAATACGTTATGTAATTTATGAATTTTTTTGGTATAAAATGTTAATTAATAGCAATTAATTACACGGCGAGAAGGTTCAAAGTATAATGCTGTAGTAGGTATGTTGATGTACCCACAAAACTATAGGTACCTACCAATCACAAACACAACTGTTCTGTATTTATTGCTTGTAAGACAATGCTATGTTTCTTTGCGTACTTATATTTAAATTTAAAATATTTTACAGAATGTTCAATATTTAATTTGAAAGTTTTGTCCCAATTTTTCTAGGCATTTCTGAACTACGTAGTATGTGAGTGGCATAAGCTTAAGAATAGAAAAATGTCTTTAAAAAAACGATGCGCCAAGTCCTTTTTTTAAGTATTTCTCGGGGGTTGATATTTTTATTTCAATGGTACGATTAAAATTTGGAAAATTCGTTGACTTGGCTCCTTTTTTGATATCACTCCTTTTCAGTGCTGAATTTTTAGATTTCTTCTATTTTTTTTTTATAGTTAAAGAGACTTGGCTAGTATTTTTACACGGAGTGTTTTTTCTGGGATATCACTTCTTTTGTTAGTTTATTCATACAGCTTGTAGCACATGTCCGAGCAGGGACTAATTTCTTTAAAAAAATACGCCTCAACCGATTTGGTTACTATGAAAAGTTGCGTTTGGTATAAGATGAAAATGATTATCCAAGAAGAATAGCTTAAGTTTCGTTATAATCGATCCAGCCGTTTTCGATACATGACGTCACTTTCGGTTTTGAAATAGCGGCCGAATTCCGGTAAAGGTAATAAGAAAACAATGTAGTTTTATCTAGTTGATACCTTCATGAACGACCATCTGAATTCCTAATCCCTATATTTCCGTAAAATCGGTCATGCCGTTTGTAATATATGACGTCACTTCCGGTTTCATTTAGTGGTTCCTGCCGCCATTTCCGGTACCATTAATTTATTTATTCATTTTTCACAATTGATTTTTCAAATAAATAGCAGAATGAATACGCAGGAGCTAGTTCAGTTGCAATCGTTACAGGCGTTTTAGATATATGACGTCACTTCCGGTTTCAGGAATGGCGGCCGAGAACACTGCTACCTTGAATATATAAATTGTATTGTCTATGTTACCATGTAAGTTAATTATGTACGTATTTTAAGTATAATTTGTTGAAATAAGTTAAATATTGCGTATTTATGACGTCACTTCCGGTTTAGAAAATAAGAAAATAATATTTTTTTTATTGATACTTCATATAGATGCCCATCTAAATCGAATGGCGCTAATTTCGTTCTAATCGGTCCAGACGTTTTTAGTTATGACGTCACTTCCGGTTTAAAAATGGCGGCACAAAAAATCACAAGAGGCAAGGTATCATCAGACGCCAAAAGTGCATATGTGGTAAAAGTTTCAGGTCGATCGGTTTAGCCGTTTAGGCTGTGGGGCTGTCAACAGGGTTTCCTGATATCATCAGAATCATCATCTTCAGAATCAGAAAGTGGTGTAATTTCACTGTTTTCTCGGTCCTCTAGCGCGCAAATGGCATAACCTATTGTTCCCAAATTTGGTATATGTAGTGGGGTGGGCCATAGCTCGAAATTAAGACATTTCACAACAATGTGAGATTTTCCAATTTTAAGATCCAGTAGGCCGAAAATGCCATGTTGTTGCTTACAGTAAAAGTGTTTGGTCTGCTCCTCAGTTTATTAGGCATTTACGGTATGTTGAGTGACTGTGAGTGTATAGTACGACTTGGCTGGGTGGAGCGACCGCTCCACTAGATTGATACATACAACCAAAATTTAGATTAACATTAACTGAAATAATGTTTGTTTAAGGTACAATAAGTTAGGAAACAAATCGGGATCTGCTCTTCATGTATATTGTCGATTCGAGTATTTTGTAGTTTTTGACGACAGCCATGATCTAGTTTCCACCAGCAATTTCATCTTATAATACAATTTACAAAGCCACGTGGAAGGCTGACATATTAGCGAGTGGACAGTCGGTCATTTGTACAAACTTCCACCAATTAGCTGAAATGCAGTGTTGCGGTCGGGTTCATTAGCCGGACTAATATGACGTTTAAAACATGGCCAAGTGAAGTTGTCACCGCCGCTCAAGCTAATTTCCATCCATTTCACTCAAGATTCTGAGAAGCACTTTGAACTGTCGCGACGGTTTTGTTGTATTTGCTGTTTTCTGGGACATCTAAATGAGAATTGAGTTATTCCTCGTATGCTCTCGTGTGGGGTCGAACCCCGCACCCTCGACCTATATTACACAATGCCATATCTTTGTTCACCGACAGAGCTTTCGAAACCAAGCTTTAGGTCACTTCAACTAATTAATTAATGATATGTAATGAGAAAAGGCAGCTTCTGAGGTGGTAGAAATGTCCTCATGTATACATTGGGAGGACATTATTATTAGTATTTATTGTAGATTGTCCTGCCCTGAGGCAGAACTGGCCATTGGCTCTTTGGCCAATACATAAATGTGTTCCAGTTTCTACATAATAGTGGAAACTAGATCGAAATAAACTGAACTAGGATAACGCTCAGTGTAACGCCTTGATGAGCGAGCACCGATCATTCCATTTAGTTTGGAAGGATTGTAACAGATCCATGTGCCGTGATTGGTACCTACTTTTCTTTAAATCCCGTGAGTTTTTTCAAAACTCAATGACTCTTAAAGTCTGTAATACTTGATCGATTGGGCTGGTAATGTGTTAGGAGATAATGTTATATGGGATAAGCAAAATTTGAACCTAATCGGAACATTTTGAGTTCATAACCAATGAGGAGATATTTTTACAAACTCAGCTTGAACGTTGTAAAATTTGATGAAAAGTTGGTGCAAAATTTCAAATTGATTAGATCAACCATCCAGAAAATACCCCCAAAAAAACATTTAACGGATTTCGAAAAAATTTGGATCTGAAAACGTCTTAGATGGTCATTACATAATTGCAAAATCTCAGCTCGATCCGGAAAAACGGTGTGACAGGCAGATACAAAAAAATCAGAGGTTTGTGCCAAATGAACGAAAAGGGTTTAACAAAGCACTCAATAAAGGTGTATACATTGAGTTGGATTAAAAAAGCTTGATGTTGTGTAATAACTAACGTCATAAAGAGATATAATGTTAGAAGGTATAGTTGCAGAAATCGACAGAAAGTTCATGGAAAGCAACGCGCAAACTGGGAAACGTGATCAACATGATTGTTTCAATATTTCCATATGAATTTAATTAACGGGCTCGGTTCTGGTTTCATTGTATAAAGTAAGTTGCCATTACCCCAGGCAATATTGTCAATTGACATTTATTGAAATAATATAAATTGCAATGAAGGCTTACTAACGAAAAATCAATACTCGTACAAACACATCACCGGCATAATTGAGCTCAATCATTTATTGCAAGGCTGATGTTTGGTTTTGAGAGGTGACGTAAATACTAATTTTGTTGTTTTTACATCTGGTTTTCCGCTTCACCGAATCAAGTTAATAAAATATCGGGACGTTTGAATTATTCACAAAATGCGAATAATAAACAAATGAACTGCGGCCATGACTCAGCAGGTCACAAATAATTAGACAAGTGACAAAACTATCGAGCTATAATCTACAGTGACAGGCTCTAGAATGAAGTTCATCATTGTAATGACATATTGTTATCATTATCAGATCCCGGGTAATTACCGGCATCGACTCGACTTGTACGAGTAATTGAATTTCGCTCGACACAATGTTAGCAACTACAGGCCGTTATCAGAAGGTACACAGCCAAAAGCCAGATATAGTTGCTCTCGGGTCAGCCCTCCTGGGCAGAAACGGGGTTTGTATTTCATATTTTAACATTCGTTCGTGTTGTGTTTATTCACGTATTGCGCTCTGCAGCCGTACATTCTACTGTGGCAGGGTTTTCAGATTATTTGGTTTATTTTTGAATGCGGAAATGTTATAATTATGTAGAGAAGAATTCACAAGACTTCTGAATAGTTTCATGGAATTGTTGTTTTCGACACTGAAATGAATTTTAATAAAGAAAGATGCTACCAGCAGGAAATTTAATGTTCTCTACTAATGAGTCTAATTATTATTTAATCAAGTACACTGTTTAGTTATAAATACATAAACACGGACAATATCTTTGGTAAAAAAATTACAAAACAGGAAAAAACATATAAAAATTCATTATTGTCAAGTCTTGGTATTTCAAAATAAAAATCAGATAACTTTTTTCCTGAAATGTTGCCAAAATTTCTACCTTTGTATATCGTATAACTTTATGTTTCTTATGTTTCATAGAAACGTTTGTCATGTACTTCGAAAGCAAAGCTACTTGCTATCATATTTTAAATCTTTACCTAATTGTAAAATTAGACATGAATAATAAAGATATATTTCTTGAGACTGTAACATTAAAATCATTTCCTCTACAAGTAAACACAACTTGTATTGGACTCAAAGCAAATGCTTGAAAGTGATGGTTAATCATATTCAAACCTCATTGTCACGAGCGAGCCGAAGATGTGTATTTGTAAATAAATAGACTGTTCATAATGTTGATAGTTTATAATCAAATAAAACTTTTCAGGGTTCAGTAAAAAAATTACAATAATTTCAGTCAAGAATTTTTTATACACTAGTGAATTATGATCGGCACATAAAACCATGGATGAATACATGAAACTAAAAAGACGTTTTACAACACAATTAGTTAAAGGGTTCATTTGTTGATTGAAATTGTAAAAATGTAAGGCATTTTTTCATTCTGGTGATGTCCTATATTTATATCTACTTTATATATTTTGATTTATTGACATTACATTATGCATTAAATTTGGAGTTAATAAACGTCGGAACCTTAAATAAAATATCGTCAATCTTACTGTCAGAAAGTCATTGTCGACTTCTGACATCGATCAGCCAGTTTGAGACTTTTTATTGAGGAATTCACAGAAACATGCAACTAGTTCTTCACCCCGCATTCGCCTGCACGCCGCGCCGCTTCACTCTGGGGAGAACAGAGGAAATTAAACATTCCAGATGCATTGCGGAAACCAACATTTTTAGTTTTCAGCTCATTCGAGAAGATTTCTACGCATTTTTATATTATTATTAACATTTTTAACTATTCCAATTTGAATTGACATTTCGGAAAACCATATTTCTTGATGTTACAATTAGGTATAAAATATTAGTTTTTATATTGCTTAACGTCGAACTGTTCTGTAACTAAGCTAATGGCACCGAAATGAATGCCTGTGAATAGGTACGAAATTAGGAAGGAACTTATTTGTAAGGAACTTTTCTAGCTTTTTCCTCTCGGCTGAGAAAAAAACAACATCAAAACACTTCGGCCAGGAAAGACGTCCACAATCGAGCTTGGACAATCTCTATGGCGTTACCATTGCTTCAAGTTGTTACCGACGTCTGCAATTGTGTTATGTAGCCCTGGGTAACTACCCTATAACCTTTTGATCTCTTTGCGACTGAATTCATTTCGGCTTAAGACGGCTGAGAAGTGAGTTTGACTCTGAAAAGAAATTTTAATCGATTTGTATCAATATCTTTTACCAATGTAATTGTTAATAAAATAAGGCTTTGTACGAGTTTTCAGAGCAGATAAATACAATTAATTTGATATTTTGGAATGGGTTATTAGTTTTATTTTGTCCTACAGATGTTTAGTGCCATATTTTTACTAATTTTCATGCACTAAACATCTGTAGGACAAAATAAAAATAATATACCACTCCAAGCTATGAAATTATTTTCATTGAACTGTTCTGAATACTCGTACAAAGCCTTATTTTATTACAAATTACATTGGTAAAAGATATTGATAAAAATCGATCAAAAAACTCTTCGAGGTCAAACTCACTACTCAGCCGTCTTGCTATTGTAATGGCAGTGAAATGAATTCGGACGAAACGAGAACAAAAACGATATAGAATAGGTCCCAGTGGTCCATATTCTATAACGATATATGGATGAAACGAATGAATGAAATCATTTCGGTCTGAAATCATGGCCGTGAAATGATGTCGGGCTGAAACGATTTCGCTTTCATTACAGAATATGGGGGAGAATATGGGGTGTAAGCGACCTGTGTGACTTTATACTCTGCACGTGACGAACCAGTTGGAGAAACTTTCAAGTCCCCGATTGTTATTCATCGCATCTCCGTGACATACGCACTGTAACACGTTTACTCGACGCCTCGACACTTACTTGATACACGTTTCATTGGAGTGTAATTATGAGGGATGTAAACATGCACGTGAAGATGTCCACAAGAGCTCTCCGAAGTATCCTGAGGTGGAATAACATTCATAATCGTTATAGCTTTTCGACATCTAAATTATTTACAATGTGAAACCCTAAGATTAAAATTTCAATTTATTTCGTCCTCCAATCATTATCTAAACTAGGAAAACGCTCAGTGTAACGCGTTGATGAGCGAGCACAGAACATGCAACATCCCCATAGTAACGATGCACGACACGGCACAAGACGATTTTCTCTGCAATTTTTCAATCTCCATAATACTCTGGATGAATAACAGATCCATTGTGTCGTGAAGTCTTACCTACATACCTTCTCCAGAAATATCTTGTGACATCCCATACTAAACTCGTAAAATTACAATAAATACTTGACTGATTGGGCTTACAATATGTAAAATTTAATATTAAGTTGGTCTTGATCACCATGCAAAATTTGAACTTAATGTGAACATTTTTATTGTCGACCAATCAGAAGACATTATTTAAAATTAAACCAATTAGAGGATTTGGCCTTCGTACTGCATCCGATTTTATGCGCTAGCTCAAAAATGCTTTCATTTTACTGTACATTGTGAATAGCTTGGCTGCTCTACAGGCCTTGCCTTGGAACAGAAGCTTAAAGAAGGCAGGGATGACAATTTAGTATACATTTTTCAAGATTATGGAATAAAATGACCTTAAAATGACAAAACTTTTGAAAATAACAACAGATTAGACTGAAAATTGGCAAAAATATCTAAAATGTTGGTACCAATGACCACGCGAAGTTTCAAGTTGATCGGTCAATCTGTTCTAGTTTAAATGTCAAAAATCACATGAAAAATGGTTTTAAATTTGAACCAATAGGAGGATTTGGCTGAAACTTTTTATGATTGGGTACAATGTTGGTTGCAATGTTTTTGCTAAATTTCAAATTGATCGAAGCACCCAATCGAAAGATAATTTTTTTTAAATTTGAACCAATCACGGGAGCCCATTCAAAAACGATCCCAGGGACCGCATAGATTACGTTAGTATGTGTACAAAATTTCAGATCGATTGCTTGAGCGGTTTGACTTGGGCTGTGACCACAAAAAAAAAACAAAAAAACAAACACACAGAGAAAGTGCCATAAGAGTACCGTGGTGACGCTCGCTACGCTCGCTCAAAAATACAGTCTCTGCACGATGCAGTAAAATCGATCATGCTAGTTATTATAAAACCACGTTTCAGATAGTAAATAATTTGATATGTTGAAAGAAAAGCTATCATAATGGTTAACGCTATCCTAATGTTATCCTAGGATCCTAGGATCTGAAACCCTAGGATAACATTTATAATCGTAGTAGCTTTTCAACATCTCAAATTATTTATAATCTGACACTTGGTTTTATCATTAGCACGATCGATTTTACTGCATCTTAAAGATAGATACTGTATTTTTTAGATAATGATTGGAGGACGAAATAATTGAAATTTTAATCGTTGTACAATGTACCAATAAGCGACAGGATTTATCGGCTGAAACTGTGGCAACAGCCAATGAAACTCAGCCATATATAATATACTAGGAAAACGCTCAGTGTAACGCGTTGATGAGCGAGCACAGAACATGCAACATCCCCATAGTAACGATGCACGACACGGCACAAGACGATTTTCTCTGCAATTTTTCAATCTCCATAATACTCTGGATGAATAACAGATCCATTGTGTCGTGAAGTCTTACCTACATACCTTCTCCAGAAATCTCTTGTGACATCCCATACTAAACTCGTAAAATTACAATTAATACTTGACTGATTGGGCTTACAATATGTAAAATTTAATATTAAGTTGGTCTTGATCACCATGCAAAATTTGAACTTAATGTGAACATTTTTATTGTCGACCAATCAGAAGACATTATTTAAACTTAAACCAATTAGAGGATTTGGCCTTCGTACTGCATCCGATTTTATGCGCTAGCTCAAAAATGCTTTCATTTTACTGTACATTGTGGATAGCTTGGCTGCTCTACAGGCCTTGCCTTGGAACAGAAGCTTAAAGAAGGCAGGGATGACAATTTAGTATACATTTTTCAAGATTATGGAATAAAATGACCTTAAAATGACAAAACTTTTGAAAATAACGACAGATTAGACTGAAAATTGGCAAAAATATCTATAATGTTGGTACCAATGACCACGCGAAGTTTCAAGTTGATCGGTCAATCTGTTCTAGTTTAAATGTCAAAAATCACATGAAAAATGGTTTTAAATTTGAACCAATAGGAGGATTTGGCTGAAACTTTTTATGATTGGGTACAATGTTGGTTGCAATGTTGTTGCTTAATTTCAAATAGATCGAAGCACCGAATCGAAAGATAATTTTTTTAAAATTTGAACCAATCACGGGAGCCCATTCAAAAACGATCCCAGGGACCGCATAGATTACGTTAGTATGTGTACAAAATTTCAGATCGATTGCTTGAGCGGTTTGACCTGGGCTGTAACCACAAAAAAAAAAAAAAAAAAAAAAAAAACACACAGAGAAAGTGCCATAAGAGTACCGTGGTGACGCTCGCTACGCTCGCTCAATTAACTTACTTATCGGGTCATTACACCCGATTACACCAACATTTTTAAATTTTGTCTTCGTTAATTTGTAATATTTGATTGATATGTCGTAAAAATGAGCTATTTTAATGTGTCATTCAGTAACAGCCATGACATCCATGTACAACACGCTTATGAAATTTGACATCAATGTGGTTCACGGATTTGGTTTTCAGTTGTTACCGACGATAGGGAATAGTTTTGCACGATTTTGTTAAGAAACAGTCCGTAACAATTAGGCACGTAGCAAACTAAAATATATATAATGCTAATAAACTATCAGACTGATCATGTGAACACCCTATCAGAGATACGACCACTTTACGAGACATATTATAATTCTCGATTAGGTATCAACATTATGCAATATTTATGCCCAAATTCTACGCAACGGTACAATGCAATACTTTAAAGAAAATTATAATTTTGGCAATCAACATCTATACTCAAATCAGTAGTAAATCCCATTTACACAGTCAAATTTCTTTGAAGCATAGATTTGATCAATGATTTCACAGAAAATTTGACCGTATATCAATGGAGCTTTCAAAAGAGTTTTTTTTTCAATTCGGACATGACGTTTTACATAAAAGAGGATTGCTTTGTAATGCTGTCTAAAAATAAAACATGTAGTTGATATTTCAATACTTCTGTCGACACAGAAACTGCACCACGATTCTCTGCATCTTCTTCCTAAGAACTACACGACAGACTGTTATTTAAGACACAGCGCACAGGACAATAAAGCCGCAATACAAGGGACGTTACACCACACTCAGTGCATATATTTATTAACTTTATTATGTCCCACTACATTTGAATTCTTTCCCGACGTCGGCGTCGCTTCCTAGCGGGCGTCTCGACGCTTCCCGAGACGTGAGTCGAATATCATATTGCAGTTATGCCCCATGGGGTCACATATTATATTAGAAATTCCTAAGGTGAATAGCTGGAATGTGTGTAGTTGTTAAAGTCACATACCTTGAATAGTTTTACGCTCATATTTTGAACGGGTGGCAGAACTGTTTTATACTAGGGGCATTTGTCCCCTCTTCATCTTCGTGGGATATTATCTTCGTCTATTGGAGAGCGGTGATCTGTATTACATTCGATTCATAACCTGTCATCTACCTTCTAGAAGAAGCTGTCATGAACCTTCTATATGAAGAATTTTAATGATCCTCTGGAAGATTGCTGTGAAGGGGGATTTGTGATATCACTGAAAGATATAATGATGTGGTAATGAAGTGCAGTTTCTTGGGGTATTACGTTACTCTCATTTTGTCGCAATTAGAGATTGAAACTATCGAAGTGAATGAGGGTGGCATACCAGCAAGAAGCATTGCATCAACATCTGAAACATGGGATTTAATATATCATTTTGTATAATGAGAAATAGTTAGAAAATGTGTAATGGGAAACTTGCTGTGATGTCAGCATGGAACGAAGGATGGGAAAGAATATATTTCTGACAAGACTCTTCAAATAGGAGAACAATTAAGCTTAAATTAGGCTTACATTTCGAGTTATAATGTGTTCAGAATCAAAATAATTAGCTACATACACTCGGCCAAACAAAAATTGATCGTTGATCAAATTTGATTGACTGATAAATGTTAGATTGCACCATTCGAAGTCAGTCCAAGCGATCTCCTTGTCTCACTCTAGTATAGGTGACCCCACATTTCAACGATAATAACAAGCTTTGATTGGTATGGGACATGACCAGCAGTCATTCAAATTTGGTCAACGTTCAATTTTTATTTGGCCGAGTGTACATTCACTGATTTCAAATAACATATTTCTCGATCGCCCTGTCGTCTTGAGAAACACATCTTGAAACTGTCGAAAATCACAAATTATAATTATTTTAAGGAAATGTTCCTTAAAAATCAACCTCGAACATGAGCCGGAAAATGAAAATATCCTTCCACACCGGACAATAAATGAATAATAATAATAATAATAAAAATGTTTATAAAAACAATAAATAAAATGTACGGCTGTACATTTTACAGCCGGCTCCCCAACACCACCTACACAGACTAGCAACAAACATAAACTAGCAACAAACATAAACTGAAAGTACCTACAGTACTACATAAACTTTAATCTACTATTCTAGGAACATATTGGCTACTTTTTCCACTTACCTATATTGTCATTGTTAGACTTTCCACAGTCCCGTGGAATCTTATCCTTCAGTTTGGGTTTGCGAGTGACCCAGTTCGACAAAATGAACATCACAACATTGTATGTAAACGTTTCATTTCATGGTGTATCAAAGGGAGGAAAGAAATTTCGCATTCTGCTCCAATGAAAATGCAATACCTCAGGCTGGGGTCAATTTGGTTTCATCATTTTATTAATCTGTATAGTCAAATGCGCAAAATATAATATGGCAAAATATTATAATGTACTCACAATGCTGGAACATCCAATAATACACGAAATATATATCGCAGTAGCAATTCAATTAAAGCTGGAATTAAATTTTCAATTTATCTAACCTTTTTTTATGAAATTTATTCACGAGATTGGACGTATTCATCTACCGTGTTTTAATATAGGCCCGTGTGTTCCAAACTGAATCAAAGGATGGAAATATAACAAACGACACATAATTTTTATATGTTAACATGATATTTTTCCAAATTTCTCCCACATACCATCACATACAGTGCATGTGCAATGAATGTAGTTGAAAAAGTAATCGGCCTCTTCCCTGACATAAGTAGAGCAGGGTAACAATGTAAGCACATAGAATGTACTATCAATGTAGACAATTGAGTTGATCTATTGTGTTTCCAGCTTCTAGTTCTTGCGGGAGCTTTGCTTAATAATGATTTATAATACGAGAGCGAAATGTAACAACGTCTAAGGATAATTCACGTCCATTAGTGAACCGACATTTTAACTTCATTACTCAATAGTAACAATAACAACAACAATAGTATTATGTAAAGTAAGCCTGTCTTGCGGGCTTCCAGGTACAGTCTGGAAACAATTGAACAGATTTGAGTTTAAATCGGATTTTATTTCCAATCGTGTTGAAGAATGTCTTTGTGCGATCTCAATGATAGTTTCAAAGAGGAACAAGAAAATTGTGTAACTCTTACTATTTAGTTCTATTTAAAAACTTGATGATTGGGTAAAAGTTTTGTTATCGTTTGTGGAAGTATACAATGGAATGAACTTTCAAATGAAATTTTAATAAAATACTATCAATTATTTCAATGAAGCCTTGAGCTCCAGTCTTGATACAAAGTTTTAACTACCTACCTTTTATTATTGTAATGCTGTGAATGAATCTTTCATTGTCAGGTGGTGTTTAACTCTTAAAACATCTTTCTATCATTTGCAAAACATTTTTTAGTTCAACCCTGGAGCTGAAGTCTTGCTCAAAACATTGATCTGTAGAATCATACACTAGCATGATTTTTTTTTTTAGTAACGGGACAGGTATGGCTGAGTGGTAACGCTCTGAACTTGTATTCCGGAGTCCCGGGTTCGATTTCCGCGGCCGTGGTTCTTGACTGGGGTTTTTTCGTGGTATTCCCTCAGTCGACAGGCAAATGCTGGAAGGGTTACCTACTAATAGGACACGACCGCCTCCTTCCCGCCTTCCATCCTTACCTACTCTTCACCATCATCTCCCAATCATCATCATAATCATTCATCCGTCGCCATTAGCCTCGCTGCAGAACAGTGCAACGCTAAGCCCCACACAAAAGAAAGAAAATTAACTATTTTTAGGAATAAAATGATTCTTCTATCAGATGCACGACAAATGATTGCGTTGTGTCGCGGTAAACATTAGTATCAACTTATTTGCGTCTACTTTTAATTCCCTGAAATCGCTCATGCTGAAGATTGCCAAATGTAGACAAGAACTTGAGCCGACAATCTCCTCCGCAACTCGCCGCTTTTTGTTCCAGATTAATTCCAATAAAAACCCACCCGAGCGGACATAACTTTTAATCACAACATTATTTTTCTATTCAAAGTCCGGGGATGAAATTAATTACTCGTGAAAATTTTTGTCGTGTCGGTCATTGAATGGCTAAACGTGGGCGAATCACTTAACAGGGAGGTCCAAGGAGGGCAGTTCCCCCCACCCACCCCCACCCACCCCCAAGCACCGTCAAGGACCGCAAACTCACCGACATTATCGGAATTTTGCTCTCCGGCAGCAGTTATTTTTTCATCAGTCAATCTAGAAATATGGTTTCTCTTTGGTTTATTTACAATAAAATTCAGCCGTTATTCCGTAAAAGTTTGAAATCGAGCATCGTGTTGTGTCATCAGAGGGTCAGAATAATCATGGATATTATTATTTTTATCTCATTTTGGTCGTATAGTATTATACGATTTACTATTTCAAGGAAATTATTATGTTCCCAATTAAGAAGATGGTCATGTCTTATCTATCTTCCAGTTTTATCTTGCATTGACATAGTTATCCAAAAACTGTTTTATTCAGGGCAGTGTTAGTAATATTCTCTTTTGCAATGATATAATGGCAATATCGTTTAAATATATTTAAGATGTATAACAAATTAAATTTTGTATGACGTGTAAAATTAAGGTGTTAAATTGTTTTGTTTCATAAAGTGAGCGTTAGCGTTCCGAGAACATGGCACCATTGAAAACGATAAATCGATTATTACATTGATTATCAATATTTTTTGAAATTTTGCCAAACAAAGTTATCATTATGTTGCTCTGATCACAAACTATTTATTATTAATTATTATTAGAAATCTCACAAAAAGTTATACTTTATGAAAATGTTGGAAATTGGGTTGCACCAGTTTCAAATCAACGAAAAAAATATTCCGCTCTATAAATCTATATCTCTACTTACAAATGGACGATATCGCTTTCAAACGGCGATACATTTCTTACCTCTAAATTGTACATTCATATATCTTTGTCCGACATTTTGAAATATATGAGGTAAGATCTAAAGCTCCTCAATTCAATATAACTCATAGAATATATCTAACTGATGGAGACCTTTGACAGGGTAATACTATTATATCATTATTATGACTTTGAAGTGCTCTTTTTCACCTCTTTTCTATAGAGATAGATATCAAGCAATCACATTTCTGGCTGCAAATCGAGTGTATCGAAATGTTTCTAGTGAAAGGAATGCCATCAATCAAATTGTAAAGTATAAAGATTGGTCTTTCTATTTGATATTGGTAGTCAGTAACCACTGAACAATAAATATTTGATAGTACGCGAGGGCCACTGGGAGCTCGCCCAATCAATAACCCACCCATCCTATTCAAAAGGACAATAAAGAGCAAACAGGAATACAGAATTAATGCGTGGTAAATCACCAGGGAAATAGTCAACTACCTTTGTCTTCTTTTGTCTCCCGTTTTCACGAAACGAAGTCAAATTAATTTTGAATAACCCCAACATATTGGAAGGTGATAGAATGGGTTTGTTCAGCGAATAATTTAATGATAACACTGTATCTAGTACAGGGCGATTTATTATTAAACCGTGATGAGAATACCCATGACTTTTTGATTTTACAAATGATGACAAAATGAGGAATAATATAGTTAATTACATGGTTCACATAGTATTGACATACTCGTAGTAAACATTTGATGTCGCATAGAATACAATTACATACAATTACAACGAGTAATTATCTAAGTATCGAATCCAATTTGTTTTAACTCTATGCAATTTCTTCCCCATGTACAGATAACACACAATGTTTTATCGTTACTGTTTTGCAAGTGGGTTAATAAAAATACAATTGTTCGTAATTTAAGGAAATACGAAACCTAACATTAATCTCTTGCAATACATAATTTCCTCTTGCTTGTATAAATATCACATTGTCATAGTATTATGAACGCTATTAATATAATTTCAAAATTTTCATCCATCCTCCTCATCTTACGACGACGTCTTATCACCGAATTAATAGCTAATTTAGTTTACAAAAGCAAATATTTATGACGCAACGCTGCTCGAATGTATCTCGAGGGCAAACAGAAGTAACTCATCGCCTCGCATTGTTTTGCGTTTATCAGCGTCCTCGATCTCTGTCCAAGAGAGCGTCGCGACGTCGTACAAGACGCCGCGACGCCGCTATCAACTTAGACACGGCCGTGGTATAGATTGCAGAACCATTGCTCTCTCCTCTTTCCTCTCTCTCTGCTATATAATTTATTCTGTTGAGATAAGCCGTTGGCTGTTTGTGCTCTCCAACTTATTCATCAATTCAGATAAAAACAACATATTTTTTTATGTGTTCAGTGAAAACATGTTTAACAATTTCCATTCGAGGTACGGTCAATATCCCGAGGGTAAAAGCCAGCTAGCTCTTTCCATGAGTTCGCAGCCAGTGTTTTCATCGGGTGCTTCTTGATGTGTGGCGTATCTGGGGCTCGGCACAACCTTGATATCTATCTCTGCCCGGTAATATTCCTTCAACTTTACGCAAGAAAGCTCCGCACCGGAATGATGATGATATTCTCATACCAGAATGCCAACGCTGAATGGAATACACTATTAATATTAAACACGCAAACCGTAATGCGTTAAAACGACTACCAAAAAAGCGATAAAAGTGTTTTGTTGTTTTGACTATAATATTTTTCTTTTACCTCTCTACGGAATTAGTGTTAAAAAATATACACGAAGCTCTTCAAACTGATTGCATTAGAGACTTACAAGACCACTCCACTTCGCAAGCACAAAACATAATACACAAAACCAAGTTGATATAATTAAATCGCTACGTTGATTCATATCACATATTGATAACACATAAATTCAATTACCTCGATTCAGTCTGAGAGAGAGCGTAGACACGCTATTTGCTCTCCATGAATCGATGCTCGAGTTTCTCTCTCTCACGCCAAGAGTAATTACCTCGCATGCTACTTGCAAGATAATAATTGATGGACTATCACCGAGGATGTGGATCGCGTGAACTGATACCGACTTGTTTTTCACGAAGAGTGACGCGATTGGTTGCCAAGACAACACAAAGCGTAACACACGACCCAAGAAAATGCAATTTGACAACAGCTGGTGCATTAGTGCATTTCGATTCATCCAAGATGTTTAAATTCATATCAGTTAGAATTTGAGACATCATTATTTTTGTACGGTGCAAAATTGGTTAAGTTTTGCCTTGTTCCACTTCTTGGAATTCACGAAGTATGACGAAAAAATAGATAATCAATAAATTAGGCATTATACGAAGCTTTAACGTTCACAAATTATATGCTTCGCTGTGCGCGAGGCCTCTTTATCTAAAATTGGTTCCTCGAAGTTCAAAAGTCGGTTGGAAATTGAAGCCCCTCCACCGGCTCACATAGACCGCTAAATCCAATTTAATTCAATAATTCAGAACATCTTTTACTACCAGGGAAGTAATCAAATCGATTTTATAATACTTTATGTAAAAGAGAGTTATTTCCACTACGTGACGTCATTCATTGAGATCAATGCGAGACAGAGATCAAGAAACCCGGCACCACCACCATGAGATCAAGAAACCCGGCACCTCCACCATAAGTGATCATGAAACACGGCACCTCCACTATGAGATCAAGAAACCCGGCACCTCCACCATGAGAGATCATGAAACACGGCACCTCCACTATGAGATCAAGAAACCCGGCACCTCCACCATGAGATCAAGAACCCCGGCACCTCCACCAAGAGATGAGAAATGCCGCCATGTTTAGATGGAAGCTGATCCTCTCGGAGTCTGCTGGAGAGTGATGGCGTAATTTTGAAGAGTTTTACCTCAAAGCTTTTCAATATCTGTTACAAATGCATTTGTTATGAAAAAATTAGCTTTGTATTTTTTGTTTTAAAGAGTCGGCTGCAGCCGATGGTTTATTGAGCGAGCGTCACCACGGTACTCTTATGGCACTTTCTCTGTGTGTTTTTTTTTTTTTTTTTTTGTGGTCACAGCCCAGGTCAAACCGCTCAAGCAATCGATCTGAAATTTTGTACACATACTAACGTAATCTATGCGGTCCCTGGGATCGTTTTTGAACGGGCTCCCGTGATTGGTTCAAATTTAAAAAAAATTATCTTTTGATTGGTTGCTTCGATCAATTTGAAATTTAGCAAAAACATTGCAACCAACATTGTACCCAATCATAAAAAGTTTCAGCCAAATCCTCCTATTGGTAAAAATTTAAAACCATTTTTCATGTGATTTTTTGACATTTAAACTAGAACAGATTGACCGATCAACTTAAAACTTCGCGTGGTCATTGGTACCAACATTTTAGGTATTTTTGCCAATTTTTAGTCTAATCTGTCGTTATTTTCAAAAGTTTTGTCATTTTAAGGTCATTTTATTCCGTAATCTTGAAAAATGTATACTAAATGGTCATCCCTGCCTTCTTTAAGCTTCTGCTCCAAGGCAAGGCCTGTAGAGCAGCCAAGCTATCCACAATGTACAGTAAAATGAAAGCATTTTTGAGCTAGCGCATAAAATCGGATGCAGTACGAAGGACAAATCCTCTAATTGGTTTAAGTTTAAATAATATCTTCTGATTGGTCGACAATCAAAATGTTCACATAAAGTTCAAATTATGCATGGTGATCAAGACCAACTAATATTAAATTTTACATATTGTAAGCCCAATCAGTCAAGTATTAATTGTAATTTTACGAATTTAGTATGGGATGTCACAAGAGATTTCTGGAGAAAGTATGTAGGTAAGACTTCACGACACAATGGATCTGTTATTCATCCAGAGTATTATGGAGATTGAAAATTTGCAGAGAAAATCGTCTTGTGCAGTGTCGTGTATCGTTACTATGGGGATGTTGCATGTTCTGTGCTCGCTCATCAACGCGTTACACTGAGCGTTTTCCTAGTTATTGAGCGAGCGTAGCGAGCGTCAACACGGTACTCTTATGGCACTTTCTCTGTGTGTGTTTTTTTTTTTTTTTGTGGTCACACCCCAGGTCAAACCGCTCAAGCAATCAATCTGAAATTTTGTACACATACTAACGTACTCTATGCGGTCCCTGGGATCGTTTTTGAACGGGATCCCGTGATTGGTTCAAATTTAAAAAAAAATATCTTTCGATTGGTTTATTTTATCAATTTGAAATTTTGACAAGTCATTACCACTAACATTTTACCCAATCATACAAAGTTTCAGCCAAATCCTCCCATTGGTTAAAATTTAAAAAAATCTTTCATACGATTTTTGAAATTTAAACTAGAACCGTATGACCGATCACCTTAAAACTTTGCATGGTCATTGGGACTAACATGATCTGTATTTTTGACAATTTTCAGACTTATCTGTGTTTAAATCCAAAAGTTATTGACATTTTACTGATATTTTGCGTGTTATCTGTCAAATTTCTCGAAAATGTTGATCACGGCTACTTCGACTCTTTATAGTTCCAAGGTAGTTAGAGCAGAAACTTTTAAACGTATGAAACTGATATGACCGTTTAATAGATCGTCTAATCATAGGTCTAATATTGTGTAAGTACACACAATTTTATCATATGAGTGGTCCCAGGTATATTTTTTTAACTATGATTTTTGAATTTTAACAAGGAACATTTTTGTCATAAAGGTTCAATCGATCAACTTGAAACTTTGCATGGCTATTGGGACTAATACTTTAGGAATATATTGAGATTTTTATACCTACAAGTCTGACGAATTTCAGGAATTATTGGCTTTTAATGATATTTTCGATAGACATATTTTCGGTTCGAGGTGTTGCGCGTGTCCGTGCTCGCTCATCAACGCGTTATACAGAGCGTTTTCCTAGTTTATTTAAGACAATAATATTGGACAATTGGCCAAATTGGACATAATATTTCCTTAACTTAATCATAATTTGTGTACTGTACCCCTCAGTTATGAAAAATTGGAAAAATAATTATAGTTCCACATAGTTTTTTTTCGACACAATATTTGTAGGTACCCAAAATATCGCAACGTTGAAACATGGGAACATTTTGGTTTTCGTAGAGTTCTGGTGTAAGGATTGTTTCTTAGAGTACGGAGCAGTCTATGGTTGTATTCTTTGGTCAACTCAGAAATGGGTACACTCAACAAATGAAAAGCAGTATTTGAGAGATATGGATTGGCTGAAAAATGTGAAGGCATCATCCGATGAAGTCTATGCTAACTCGTCATCTAACTCTAGTGATCTCTAATTCCATTGATAATATAATAACAAGGATTGATTGTCATGGAATTTGACCAGCAGCCAATCCGTTTTGTTCAAATACTGTTTACGATTTGTTGGGTGTACATAGTGTATTAATTATATTACTATACCTACTGTGTCCTTAATATGGCAGTCATGACTTTGACAGTGTTTTAAAAGTTTTCTCTCTCTTCTTCTTTTTTATATTTTCATAATATGAATGTTACAAAAGTTATGTGGCTATTTAGGAAATATTATCTTATCTACATTCTTTACCTTCCGGGGTAGCCGCTCTAAGAAAAAAATCAAACTTAATAATGCCACAATCTGGATTTATGTATGACCTCTTGTTCTACGTCTGTTAAGAGAGCTTCAAAATTTGCTTAGATAATATGGCCCTAAATATCATAAAATAAACTAAAACTAATTACATATTCCAATCTATCTTATAAATTGCTTTTTTCTGATGACTTCAGAAGGGGGTTGATAATTAATATCAACTCCAAAGTCGATCAGAGGTTCTCTGACATCTGATCCACTGCAAGCTGAATAATGGTCATGGGCTCGAATCCCACCGGTGGCGTTCAATATAATTATCTTGATGAACACTTCTTAACACGAGTATATTTTCTTAATGAATAAACAATTGAATTTGTAACTGGTAGGTATTTATAAAAAAAGTACGATTGAATAGTGAGCTCACTACTGTCGTCAGATTTTTGTCATTGATCCTGAAGTGAAAGCGAAAGTAATAATAGTTTATTCCAAAGAAAATATAATTATAATGTAATTTTAATGGAATTATAGTTTAAAACCTTAATATTTCGGTGCCGTCACTCAAACAAATATAAACTATTTAAAATCAGACGGTCGAAATAAATTATGAGTTTATAAATAGATTCCCCCCATAGAAAGTTGTATTTTATCAACTGTGAAATATCAATTTAAATAAACAAAGTGGTTGAAGAAAATTACCCGCTAATGGAAAATATCACTGCTTCATTGTCATGGGCCAATTTCTCGAGTAGAATAAACCCTATAATAAACACTCCGCTTAAAAAGACCAGCCAACCCCCCCATCTAATAAACAGTACTGAAATGTGTGATGTCAACAAATGAAACACTTTCATTCAAAAATTATTTTTGTTTTTAAAATATTCTTGGTGTACTTAAATAGTTTACAAATTATGAGTGTGGGCCAGAGATTACATTTTAAAGACAGCTCCGAATCCATTTGGCACTGGGGCCATATCAGACTCCAAAAGAGCACATGTATACAAATGTTCAGGTTAGTGGGAAAACGTTCCAGGCGTACTATTACAAGATTTTTTCTCCAGATGACGACGACGATGATAAAAACCGTTCGAAAACACGGTTTTCACGGCCCGCTAGAACGCAAACAGTGTAACTATTGTTGTCAAGTTTTGAATACTTGGTAGGATGGTCATAGCTCCAAAATAGGTAATTTTTCAACATTGTGAGAGTCTTCAGTTTTTAGGTTCGGTAGGCTGAAAATGCCATTTAGCATTATACAGGGTTTTACAGGGTTGTACGATATGTTGTGTGACTGTGCGGACCGCACGACTTGGCTGGCTGGGCGCGATCGCTCCACTAGATCAAATTTTATTTAAACGCTAATGAAATTGTCTCTGAAATAATCTATTTGTATATCGCCTAGAATTCAGGATTTGTAATTTAATGTTGAGAACAAATATTTTTGCCGGATCTCTGAAAGACCAGCTTCTTCGACTTTATTAGAACTGATAGATAAAGTATACGCATTATGTTTGAAATGATAGACATATTATTCAGCGTTGTCAATATGAAATTCGAGCAAGTTGGCTCAGGTGGTAACGCTTTTTGTTTCCTGCTGCCCGACTGTGTCGTCTGCTCAGTCGAGAAGCCCATTACTGATCTTCCACGACCCCTCCTTCCACTCTTCTCCTTTCTTCACTCTCGTCTCGAATCATGAAATAATCCGTCCTCATTACCCCAGTTGCAAAACTTGGCGACGTTTAATATAAAAGATGTAAAAGTTGCAGTTTTACGAACACATTCTAAAACCTTGAAGGCTATTGATCAACTTAATTTGATCAGTGTTCCGTATTTCCTTTAAAATATACTTAATTCCCCCACTTCATAAAAGAATTTCAATTTGAATTAATTTCATTCAAAATTAACATAGTTCCCAACCAAAAGTTAATAAAAAAAATCCAAGCTTCGTCGGTTGCGAACTGTTGAGTAGCTTTGTGTCGCAACTGTACTTCCATTAGTAGTCTGATTTTGGATCTTTTCTCCGGCTCCATGGGTATAATTTGGGCAACGTGTGTATGCATGGGATGGGTGATGGGGGGGGGGGAGTAGGGGGAATCTGCGTTGTGACGTCCCAACGGCGTGGGGAGTAATCGATTAAGCCACCGTCACTCAGAATCTGGCCCCTCAGTAATAATCACGGACCCCAAATTATACTTTCTCGTGGGATTTGTCACATGTCTTAAATTACCCGCAGCACGATATCAATCGATCTGCCATTAGACGTGCCATTAGACGTGCCTTCACCAGGTGTTAAGTTTACTCAGCGAGCGAGGCGAGTCTGTCAGGTAGACGTGTCTAAGGTGCTCGCTTATCAACGCGTTACACAGAGCGTTTGATTCGTTAATGTTATCATTGATAAAGCACATGACGTAAACCTCTATCTATCTGAAGAAAGGCGTCTCCTGGAAACGGCAGAAAATTGATTCTATTCAACACTAAAAGTTGCAGTCACGCCACCAAGCGTCAAAAATTAACTTGAGGAAATGGGACAGATTGATGTGCGCATGTGCACGGAACTTTCATGGCGTAGCGAGATCAGTTAAAATTTAATTAAATCGCGATAATAACAGTAATTATACGTATGTGTCTGCAATCAAAAAACTCGGCAATGTATAGAACATATTCATTCATTTTCTTGCGAAAACTTAATGTGTATTCACTGAAAGCAGCATTTTGAGAGATATCTATCGCATGTGTTGATCACAGCCTCCTGAATGAGATGTCAAGAAGACCGCGATGACCTGCGGTCTTTTTTTCTTTTAAAAGCGCATTCGGTAGTTTTTTTGTATAGATTTAAATAGGTGTTCGTTAATCCTTATATTTTCCGGCTAATCTAGTGGAGCGGTCGCTCCACCCAGCCAAGTCGTACTATACACTCACACTCACTCAACATACCGTAAATGCCTAATAAACTGAGGAGCAGACCAAACACTTTTACTGTAAGCAACAACATGGCATTTTCGGCCTACTGGATCTCAAAATTGGGAAATCTCACATTGTTGCGAAATAACTTAATTTCGAGCTATGGCCCACCTGACAACACATACTAAATTTGGGAACAATAGGTAATGCCATTTGTGGGCTAGAGGGCCGTGAAAACAGTGAAATTTCACCCCTTTTAAAACCTATCTTCATCTGATGATGATATCACGAAACACCGCAATCATCGCCACAGCCTAAACGGCTTAACCGATCGACTTGAAATTTTTACCACATATGCACTTTTGGCGTCCGAGGTGCCTTTTTATAAAACCAACCGGAAGGCGCCATTTTGAAACCGGAAGTGACGTCATATCTCGAAAACGACTACACCGATCGGAATAAAACTATCGCCAAATGATTCAGACGGTCATCTTTATGGAATATCAATAGTCAAAATATACATTTACTATTACCGAAACCGGAAATGACGTCATAAAAATGAAGAATCAGACTTGAATTAACTCTTACTACAATAACTACAAATTCAGAAGGCTTATAATGATACATAACATTTATAGAAATAAATTCTAGGTGGCTGTAATTTCAGCCGCCATTATGAAAACCGGAAGTGATGCCATATCTCGAAAACGGCTGGACCTATTGGAACAATGCTTTCGCAATTCTTCATGGAATATCAAAACAAGCTTATATTTAGCCCCAAACACATTTTTTCGTAGTAACCAATTCGGAAATGGCCTATTTTTTTAAAGGAATTAGTCATTGTTGCTCCGATATGTGTTAAAAGTTGTGTAAATAAACTAAAAAAACTAGTGATATCCCCATAAAAAAACACTCCGTGTAAAAATACCAGCCAAGTCTCTTCAACTTAAAAAAAAAATGAAATCTAAAAATTCTGCACTGAAAAGTAGTGATATCAAAAAATTAGCCAAGTCAAAACTTTATTTGAAAATCAAAAAATACTTGGCGCATCGTTTTTTTTAGGGCATTATAGGTATACTATGTATATGTATATTTCATGTATAATTTATAATTGGCTTATACTTCCAAGCTATTTATGTACACGATGCGCCAAGTATTTTTTGATTTTCAAATAAAGTTTTGACTTGGCTAATTTTTTGATATCACTACTTTTCAGTGCAGAATTTTTAGATTTCATTTTTTTTTTAAGTTGAAGAGACTTGGCTGGTATTTTTACACGGAGTGTTTTTTTATGGGGATTCCTTCATTACCGGCGACTAAACGGATCTATTATCCGAACTCGAAAAGAAGATCATAGAAATATGAGCGGACTATAAAATATCGAGTTCTTCTTGATTGAAGAGGTAACCAAAGTCAATTCACGAAGTCACATAATCTTTATGTGAATCCACGGAAAAGCGACGGCATCTGAATGCAAAATGTCAAAAGCTTTGAAAAGGAATCCTTAAACTACATTCGTATCCTCTTTGATATCTCTTTTGATTCAAGTTCAAACATCTAAAATAAGAAGAAGATACTCGTTGAAATCAGGGAATGGATTTAGTTCTAATACTGTTTTAAAGGTTTCAAATTTAAACTTTAGTATGTACATTTTTGTAATGGCATGCCAAAGTTTTGAGGACTAACCATGCGAATACACGTCGTGCTGTAATGAGGGCTCGTGCTTTAGACATTTTCAGCCAAATCATTATAACTTCTTTTTAAATTCAACTTTCAAAAGTATCGTCAAAGTTGTTTGATGCACGGTTAATTCGCATTCAGCAACGCTCGATATTCACACTTCCTTAGGTTTTCTACAGCTATTTTTCCCAGATCATCGAAATTATAATTTAAATTATTATTTCTAACTATATTGTAACTTACTAAATTAAATGAAATTTGTGCAAACTTTGGCATTATTTTAGCTTATTATTTTACCACGATAGAAGGGAAATAAAAGTACACAAAACGGCTCAATTTCTTGGATCTTTTAACATGTCAAAAGTTCGCTAAAAGGCAAAAAGTTCAACTTATCGGGTTTAGGTGACTTCAAAATTGAAAAGCTAACATTCTAAAAGAAAATAAACTTTTGAGTTTGTATATTATTAATACCTACCGTCTTGGTAGGCTCTCGTTCATTGATAACAATTTGTTTCTTTATGTTTACTTGGATACCAATCTATAATAACTATTATTATATTGATACAATGAAAAACAGAAATAAGTAAAATAACATACAATTAATGTATATCTTAGTTCAATTTATTAAGACACACATAAGCGTAATATATTATCGCGATATGCTAATTGTCTGGATAATTAGACTGCGTAGTCCTATGTTGGTTTATTCTGTCTCGCAATTAGAAGTGGGGAAGGGAGAGAGAAAGCGGGAAGAGATAAATTTAATCAGAAAGCGTGAACATCCAGAAGTAGAACACTTATGCACTAGCTCACCTCCACACCTCCATCTATTGAGATTGAACTGATTTTCATGAATTTCCTAATTTCTTGGCACGTAAGGGTAGCTGCAGATGAGAGAGCCGAGTTTCATCCCCCGTGATGGCGGTCTTACGCCCCGACGATTTATCACGTGACACCTGGCAAAGAGTTCCCCGCGCGGTAATTTACAACTTGGCCGAGATCTCCTTCACGTGCAGGCAAACTATCGACCTTAATCAAGATCCATACTTACACTTCATCGATCCGTGCCACGAGGTTTTGTTGAATTTAGAAAGGAAAATTAAAAATTGTTATCAGAGAGGGGCTTTATCAAAGCTGCATGGCAGAAGTTCAATCTGGCGTGAAAACACTCTGTTAGTAATAGGATGGTGGAGGTGCCAAGCGACCAAGATTTATTACGTTAGTGTACAACTTTAAATTGCAAACTTTTAAAGCTCTGTTCATTTTTCTGTGATTTTTATTTCTTCCGAATACCCGAAGGATTTAAACGGTAACCGGAGAATCTCTTCGTGTAAATTTACTGAAAAAGTTAAAAATTCAATTAGTGCATACTTTCTTGACTGATTGTGCTGAAAATGAGTACAATCACAGAAAATAGTTGTCTCAATGACCATGAAATATTTTTAAAAATTCAGCCAATCAGGAGACATTATTTTAATTTTTTATTCATACAAAAAGTAAGACTGCTATAACCACAGAGTTGGTCAATACAAGTGTGCAAAAAATAAAAAAATATCATCAGATCCATGGCAAAGGAGTTAAAAGAAGTCGCTCACTTCACTCGCTCAATTCATTTTGAAAACAATTAAAAGCTCGAAATGTTTTCCGGCCTCTAACTTAAAGTTGGACGCAGCCCTTTACCTCCTGAACACAGCCATGGAGTTGCTGTTTTGGACCCGTTTCAATTAATCGCTTTGAGACTATATTGGAGGCAATGGAATTGTTCGTTCTTTATTTATTTTATATTGTTGTTCCACTCAAAGTTTTGATTGTGTTATCGTTTTGAACGCTAAAATAACATTCCTGCAGGAGAGATCAAACAGAAAATTGCGAATATCACTTTTCTCTGTAGCAGCGAATGTTGAGTGTGGAACAAATAGACATTTCCATTGAGGGACCGCATGCATGTACCAGTCAATTGCAAGAAACTGATTCTGAGATATACATGGTTGAAGTCTGTTCACATTTGAGAGCTAAGGAAATGTGAACACGTCTGAATTGCTCTTTAATAAAATATCATGATCTGTGCACAATATCGCAAGGTTGGCGCAAGTTCCGGCATGAACAGGTTAAATCGATTTGTCTCGTGCATGCTCCCATTGCTCAATTGCTGTCAAAGACAAAATAAAATTGAAGTATATAGTTTTTTATTATGTTGGTTTTTATAATGTCACCCTTTTCATGAAGTATCATTATCATTTATCTTATAAATCTTTGTATTTTTATTTGAAAACGAAACGAGTGAAACATTGAGGTCTCTTAGATCTACGCATTTATTGTCCAATCAGAGGCCGATATTCTCTCGCTACTAGGGCAACGTAGGCTACTGATTGGTCAACGCTTTACGCTACACGCGTCATACAAGAGTTTTCAGCGTTATGTTTGTACGTGGAGACACACATTGGAAAAGAAAACAAAGAAGAACAAAATGATGACATGTTGACGTAACATTGGCCTTTCCTTCCGCTCGTCATACGAAAACAACAAAGTCCTCAGACGATAGGCGATCGAGTTTTTCAAAAGACAATCGATTCACTCCTTATGTTTGTAAATATGCTCTCCGTGGATTGTTGCTTTTTGAGGCGCACTTCAAAGTCAGCGGTACAAGCATCATCTGATTCGTCCTCCTTGTCATCTACAGCAGATCAAGGAGGAGAGAAAATAGTCACTCGTAGCTGAAAACGAATTGGAAGGATCTCGAAAATAAAAAATACATTTTCAGAGGTGGAAATGTATATTATCATCGCCGAGTAATCATGATTAATGACCTTAGAGAACAATGAAAAGGAACGTTTTTTCATTATATCGGAGAAAAGAAAATTACTGTTCATTTTCTACGCCCTTATTGCTATTCCATGTAGGAGAATAATTATGATTGAATGATGTGCCAGGTATTGGCTGAAATGTATTGAACTTCGTGATTGACAAATGCCAGCATAATATTGAATAGTCAAGTAGGTAATATCTAATATACTAGGAGTAACGCGTTGATGAGCGAGCACTGATACGCGCAATACCTCGAACCGAAATTCTGTTTATCGAAAATGTCCTTAAAAGCCAATAATTCTTGAATTTCGTCACAGACTTGTATGAAAATCTCCAACAATTCCTAAAATATTGGTCCCAATAACCACGCAAAGTTTTAAATTGATCGATTGAACCTTTATGATTGAACGATTCCTTGTTAATTAACAAAAATCACAGGATCTCGTTCAAAAAATATTTAAACGGTCATCAGTTTCATAATAATATACGTTTGAAAGTTTCTGCTCTAACAACCTTGAAGTGAAGATCCGAAGATGCCGTGAAATGTAAAATTCGAGAAATATGACAGCCAACACGCAAAATATCCGTAAACTGTCAATAACTGTTGAATTTAAACACAGTTTAGTCTGAAAATTTTCAAAAATACAGATAATGTTGGACCCGATGACCATGCAAATTTTTAAGTTGATCGGTCAAACGGTTCTGGTCAAAATTTCAAAAAGCACATGAAATATTTTTTTAAATTTTAACCAATGGGACGATTTGGCTGAAAATTTGTAAAATAAGAGACAATGTTGGTCTTAATGACCATGCAAAATATAAGGTTGATCACATTTGTCGAAGACCATTTTCATTTTTCAGCCTATCAGGAGATGTTTATTTAATTTTAACCAATTAATAGATTTCAAAATAAATTGGGGTCAGCAAACAGAGAAGGTAGTGTCTACATGTGTGCAAAATTTCAGGTCGATCGGTGAAACGGTGCGATTTCTATTGCTCCATTTAGCAGCCAAAAACAAAAACAAAAACAAAAAAAACAAAAACAAAAAAAACAGAGGTCCGTGTCAAAAGAGTCAAAAGGAGACGCTCGCTTCGCTCGCTCAAAAAGAACTATCTACACTGTCTTCACTGCTTTAGCATAAAAAAATTTACATTATTTCTGTTAAAATTATTTAATTTAAATTAAACTAAATTAAAAATTTATGTCTTATCCATTTACGTGAACGAATAAAAAAATCAAACATAGTTACTTTTAAAGTTATTTAATTTAATACCGACGTTAAATTATTAAAATAACGTATACCTAACTGCACTAGCTGCCATGTCCACAAATAATTCTTTCATAAATAAATTTGAATTCAAATTCATGCGTTACAAGTCTAGAGTGGGGGGCGGGTGACAAACCCCCTTCGGAAGCATGGCATGACCATCGGGTAAACTGACCATTAACCACATTTCCTCCCCCACACAGAAATACCCAAATTGATCCCCGAAGTATGGTCCCTTCAGCTTGGCCCCGCAGCAAATCACTGCAGGACCCAGCAGTCCTGGCCGTGACCATATCACAACGTCATTTGGCTGAGCTCCGACGAATACACTTCCACTCCAGCAGACTGCAATGTAAATCATTCATGGACACCGCCTTGCCCTGCCCACCGGCGGGGTCATAAAGAAGTAATGCTCGGCGATCCGTGAAATGTGATGTTTTCGTATTGAGACTATCGGGTTATAAATCAATAGCCACCTTACATTATATCCCCCGACCCTCTCCCGCGCCACCCCCTGCATTTCACCTTCGACCTATGGCGAAGGTTTTGATAAAACGTTTGTTCGCCTGACCACGTCAAAACCCTCCTCTTCATATCACACCAATCTGCACTTCATATTGTTGTTTGATTATTGAAAAGGCGGCGCTGGGTGCCAATAGTGTGTTTTTTTTCTCATATTTCATCAATCAATCATAAATCTTAATCGAGGGCCGATGCGATCAATCTTGAAATGCGTGTAGTTCAGTCATCCTTCAATGGCGATTTACCTACAGGAAAGTCCTTTTCAATTACACTCCCAGCATGGAGCTCCGCGTTTATTTACATTTATTCATGTCCCAATCGGAAAAAATATATCCGGAACAGTTGGAACTTTCTTTTCCTGTTCTGTAAATAAATATTTTCTTTTGTATTGTTCTCACGTTCACGAACTTCAATGTTATAGGAAAATTATTACATTCAGAAATGAAGGTATAGATCGTACGCCCGTCATAAACTGGCACCACTTTTCTCTTTTCAGTATCGTATGGTAATCGTAGTCGATCAGTTTTATAGTTTTATGATCATTCATCGGTGCTCTCGATAGTCGATCCGATGTTACTTTTTATTGGAAAGAAGACACATTGTGTGGAAAGTGACTCAAGTTTCCATTAACAATTCGAATGTTTGCTCAATAAAAGCACACCCTCGTTGGGAACGACACTTTTATGAATCATGAACGACATCCCACTCTATTTAACACGGCAAATTGAAACGGTGCTTCACTTTGACAAATTGGTCACATAATAATTATTCATCTTATATTGCGTGAAAATGTAATGAACGCGGAGGGTTATTTGCTGTTTAAATACGATCGTTATATAATCCGAAAAGTTCGCGGAGTTCTTGAATTAATGTGCCGGTGCCTGGCATGTGTCAGACGCGAAAACAAGACGTCCTTTTACAGAGAAATCGTTAAATCAAGGAAAAGATTTCCGGAAAATGGCCAATGGAATTCAACGGAAATTGTCTTCGGTATAGTGTTTTGGGAAATGGTTGGAAGAATTCTAAGAAGATAGGAAAATAGCATAATTGAATACAAAGCAAACAAAATTCCGATTTCGATCAAAACTACAATTGGCATTGTCTTGGTTACTCAGAGTTTCAAGTGGTTACTCAAAGTACTTGAAGCAATTTTATTGAAATTAATTGAAATTTAATTAATTTAATTGATATAAACTATTGAAATTACATAAAAATACAGAAGAAATAAAACCGCAAAACATATATACTGTTTGATTGGAATGCATTATGCAAATATAACTGATGCGTCAACTACACAACCTTCAAACATTACCTCTATAAAATAGCGGACTAGATTTATTTTGTAGAAAGAAGCAGCGTTTTAATTTAGACGTCCAAAACAGTTCATCAGCACTCAATTAGTACAATGGTTGAATTTACACAAGAACATTGTGATGAGTAAATAATAGATTGAACGTGGATTAGCATGGGGAGATGTATCCTGATTTAAACACTCCTCCATACTTCGATTGTAATCCTCTTCAAGAAGACTTGGCAGACGAAGAGATCGATTCTGCACCTGATTCCGAATTGCAACAGACTTGGGACGATTATAGAGGACAGATTATAAAGGCATCACAAATATATAGGTACTATTTAAATGTTACAAAAATTATAATTTTTCAAATAGTGGGCCACTAAAATGCCACTAAAGTAAAAGCATAACAACTTCATCGAATTAAGTTTGTTTTCTTCTTTCATTTTAGTTATTTGTAAGTTCCTTTCTTTTCATAAAGTGTATAGAAAATGTAACACATTACCTAAATGTTACTATAGGTATACAACCATAAAGTGTTAATTAGTATTAATTGCATATATTATGGTTTTCAATCTAAATTCAAGGAATTCTATTACATCCATAAAGTACTTTTAAATTTCGTGTACTTTTCTATTCATCTAGTATGTAATCTCATTGCATTGATTTTCGCTCGCCACGATTTATCTCCCAGCGAAGGAAGGCAAAGGAACGCATCATGTTTGCACGTCGTCTGCCTACAGTGAAATTTATCCCTTCTCTCGAGCCCACAACCTATCGATATTATGCTCGCCCGCAAATATCAACTTTGACAAAGACTTTGTAACGGAATTAGGTTTTCCTCAATTGATTGCCGAGTGGAACGCATTCCATTCCACTCCATTCCATTTCACTAAATTCCAATTTCCTATTTCTTTCGTACCGACGCTTTAACCCTTCATGTGGTAGAACAACCTTTACTCTAAACTCCAACAGGCACCGGGTTCGAGCTCCCACGGCGCACGAAAACCGCTATTATTATCACCAATTTTATCGGCAATTCTCGAGTACGTGTATATCGTTCACAAAGTCAGATCAAAAGTTGAAAGAGAACGAATTGAATTTTTAAAATGTAATTTATGCCAACACTTTTTCTCCGATATTGTCTCTTTCATCCTCTTTGTATGAAATAAACTAATTGAAAAATGCGTTCATGCGGAACACTGTATTTACTCCTGTATCAATAGGAATGACAAGCGACCTAATAAGGTCGGAATTGGAACTAATTGCTGGAACAATTCCGCTTCTAAACACTCTGGCAGCTGTGGCAATTGATAAGGACCACGAGGAATCGGCGGATATGATTCGAAATGACATCGCAGAGCACGTGTCACTGTAAGGGAGGGGGGACAAAACAAGAGTTTATGTTGTAAGGGTTGTCCTCCCCCTCCGCGTGCCAAGAAACTTGTCGCGACTGTCGCGCCTCACTGCACACGGCAGTTGAACCAACTAACAGGGTTAATAAATGTCGGAAGGGATATTCGCCACGTTCTATGGCCAATAATAGAGCTTCAGATGTGTCAATTTGTCACGGACCGAAGCACAAAGAAGAATTATTCAGTCTTAATTAGACGGTTACATAACTTCTTTTCACTGTGATTTCATGTTTAGTACACTACTGATGCAATTCAATGGAGTATTTAGGGAGGGGATGAGGCCCGGCTCTCCCTTTCTTAATTAACAATGTCAAAACGAGGAATATCCATAACATGTTACTTTAACAAAGTTGTAGTGGGTCTATACGCTCAGTAGATGTACTGAAATGTACATTTATATGAGACTTATAACGTGTTGTTCATCCCAAATGATCTTGTGAGCTTAGCCCGATTTTAATTATACATTTAGAAATGAACTCAAAATCCCCCCTCCCACCCCCTTTCCTACTTGCATCATGTCCAAATGTCATACTTTCATCAATGCTTTCATCTTTACTCATACATTCTCCAAGACCGTTTCTTCAAACTCTCCCAGAACATCTTATATTCATATCTGCTTTATTTGCTCCTCCCGTTTGTCTATTGGTCTTCATGGACTTTTAACTTTAACTATATTAAACATATCGAAAATGATCATACTATTGTAATAAGTACGTTCTATATATTCTGTAAGTGATCAAATAAAACTTGAAACGAATAAATTTTACACGACATTTTAAATAACATCTATATTGTAAGTCAGTTCGAATCGTTTGGTGGAGGTGCCGGTTCTAAGAGGGACATGCATCTGTGAGATCTCCACATGAAATTGGATAAAATAATTCTAAAATCCGAGACCGCTGGGTTCTTTCAATCTGTTCGCTTCAGCTAAGATGATTCGGGATTGACATAATCTGATTACATCGCGGCTTCGGGTACCCTCGTGTTTCTCCGGACCACCTGGCACAGATGTGGACTTATACTGGCTTAAGCTTGTGTCCCAAATGACACAAGTCCTGGCTGAAGTACCTGACCGATACAAAACAACCAAACTGATTATTTTAAACATATTAATTGTGTATACTTTCAAAATCATAAAAAATGCATACCTACATATAAGAATGCGGTGTATTTGAAGTAGGAAATGTATTTTTGTTTATTATAACAAAAAATAATAAAAGAACAATTCGAAATTCTATAGACTGGTTTTGAACGAAAATAACTATAGAAGTAGTCAAATTTATTCAATTCAATGATCGACAATTTTTTCTAAAAAATTACTTGTATTATATACTTCGATTGGGCTTGTGATTAAATTTTTCGGTTTATTAAAATTTAAAATAAGACAATTCTTTGAACTTCTATGTCAACTTATTTATTATTAGATAGTACTGTTAAAAATACTAAGTATAAATTAATGTGTGAATTCATTTTCATTTTTTGATCTCCTTTTAAAAACAATTCACAAATATCTACAAATCTCCGCGACACGTTCGAGAATATACGGAACGGAATGATAGTTTGTTTCCATTACATTTTGTGCACATTTTATACGATATTCCTGTATAATTTTTGAATATAATTTAATCTGAGTTTGTTTGACAAAAGAACAATTGAATGAATGCTTGGAATATTTCGCGCAGAGTAATGGAGGATTTATGACTTGTGCTGAGGGCACTTCGAGAATGTATGGTCATTCAACTCAACGGTAAACATTTGCGAGTTGTTCTGAACATTATCGATCGCAAAGATCATTCAAATACATTTCATTTATGGGAAATACAAATTACAGAACACAATATATGAGGAGCTCATTGAGTCAAAAGTTTCCCAACACACCTCCAGCAGGGATAAAATGCAATCTGCTGGTAGAAAGCGATCTGCAGAATTCAAAAGCCTGTATCCTATTGTGTAGCGAGCTTCAACTTATCGCTCGAAAATCTGTATTTGGTGTGTTTTTCGCATTACAAGTAAAATCAAATATCGGATCAGGCCAATTTTTTCCGGTTTGTCTGCATATTCATTTCTTACTAGAACGTTCGTTTCATCAGAAAATTGATGTATATTATTCTCGGCTTTACTGACGGATAATCTGAAATAAAGTTCGCTATTGTGGGTTTTAAACAAGCTTTGTGATCATGTTGTCGTTATTATTTTCGTGCATTTCGATGCCTCGTTTATCAACGTGGCATGTGCGCGTTTTCCTTGTTACATTTATTATTCATTATAACTAAAGTGGGAACCAAAGTAACATAATTTTGTTGTCATCATGCTTTTTTTACTTTTACTTATAACACAATAATACACAATATTACACAATGTTACACAATATTACACAATATTACACAATATTACTCAATAGTCATAAGTCAGTATTGTACCCTTCATAAACGTTAACTAGGAAAACGCTCAGTGTAACGCGTTGGTGAGCGAGCACGGGGACGTGCAAATTCTCGAACCGGAAATGCGTACACAAGCACAGAAAACATATACATCCATATTGAATTGAAATATGATCACTCAATCAACACAACATATGTATTATGCTTTTCATTGAAACTTGAAAATAACATCTAAGCATCCTGGTAAATATAGCAAATCAGATGCAATTCAACTGGCACTGGAAAACATTCATTTTGATACTTCATTACTGACAGATATGAAAAATGTTAATAAGTGCATACGTTCTTAACTGATTGGGATGAAATTTTGTAAAATAAGAGACAATGTTGGTCTTAATAATCATGCAAAATATGAGTTTGATCTGAATTATCGAAGACCGTTTTCATTTTTCAGCCTATCAGGAGATATTTATTTAAATTTTAACCAATGAATGGATTTCAAAAAAATTATGGTCTTCAAACAGAGAAGGCATCGCTTTACATGTGTGCAAAATTTCAGCTCGATCAAAGAAAAACTCTGACCTGTATAGCCAAAATATGAGTTTGATCAGAATTATCGAAGACCATTTTCATTTTTCAGCCTATCGGGAGATATTTATTTAAATTTTAACCAATGAATGGATTTCAAAAAAATTAGGGTCTGCAAACAGAGAAGGTTGGTTTTACATGTGTGCAAAATTTCAGATCGATAGGTGAAACGGTGCGACCTGTGTATCGGCTATTAACAGACAAAAACAAAAACAAAAAAAATACAAAAAAAGAAAAAAAAACAAAACAGAAGTCCGTGCCAAAAGAGCCAAAAGGAGACGCTCGCTTCGCTCGCTCAATAACCTTACAAATTTATTCCAAAAAATTGTACGCACATTATTTGCATTGTTACATTGTCAATTGTTTTACATTGTTTAAAACGATCTCTATCAAGCGATCGGAATTGCAATGCCATGTGACAATGAATGCTGAAATGAGTTTGCCTCATCTGTTGGGAACTATCCCAGCACTCAGCCGCTCAGCTGTGCAAATCTCTGTTCCCACTAATGGCGGTTCAGTGGCCAGAGTGATAGTTCCAATTAGCTAATTCATTGCAGGGCCGAGAGAACGTTGACTTTGTCCTCAACAAATATACATTTCGATCGACAAGAGCCTGCATACCTATTCACCAATGCGGGCAAAGGTGAAAATTTGCCGACAGATTTAGCTTGTTCTTTTCTCTCCCTCCAAATCCCCCTAAATTTAAATATACATTGGTTTTTATTCGACGATATTATGCTTTTTGACCGGAATATGTTATCTATGTAAATTCTTTGATGAGCTGTCGTAATTGATTAATTCCTCGGCGTGTGATTGGGAAGCAAATATTGACCCCTGTCGGTTAGCGTCCGAGCAGCTGTCATATTGTGTGTTTGCGGCGGTGTAAATAATAAGCAATCATGGATATTGACTCGGAGCCAATTGCGATGACGTCAGTGATAACGCCAATTGCGATGACGTCATGATAACGCCAATTGCGATGACGTCATGATAACGCCAATTGTGTCTTCGCTTACAATGCGAGAGATACAATCATGTGGAGAGAGTTAGCTCAGGTGATAACTCGCTCGGAAATCGCATTTGTAGAGAAGTTTGAAAAGGAATATCCCATTCAATTAACTTATGTAGAGCTCTTATTCTGACAGTGAAGCAAATAGATGAAGATTTATTAATGGTTTACTTAGTGGCGGGTAAAGGGGTCATAATGGGGACGCCCCCCGCCGCCACTCCATAATTTGTTAAAATTCTCAGAATGCCTTCCTCCAAAACCAGGTAACGAGTATATTGTCCTCGATAGATCGATGGGTACGAGTAAATATGCTCTAAACCGATGTCAGACAATCGAAAATGTCCTCGCATGGCAGCTGGGTGGTGGAGGGGGGGGGGGGGGGGGGCGGGGAGGGGGCGACTTTATAAAAAATCCGGATCTATTTCCTGGACAAAGATATTGCTTAAAAGCCCTCAATAAGGTAACAGGACGCGCGTGGTTCTTTGAAGTGCTTTTCAGTTTTTAATCATGGAAATAACGACACACGGTAGTAATGACCTCTGGTACCAACAATTATTACGAAATAATATTTACGAAATATTTCGATGATGCATCAGAGGTCGTAATGTACTCCATTGTGTGTGCCATTACCTATTTCATATATTGAGTTTAAATGCGAGCCTTCTCTTGTCGAGTTACCTTTACCTTAGTAGAGGACTTGAAAAGTCCCGAATATTTCTAAATCCCATCTGGTCAATGTGAAAAACATGACGTCTGTATCCGCCACTGTGGGTGTACTTACATGAATATGTTATCGTACTATTACATTTCATACTTTACAATTACGTACAAGATGCAGCGGCTCAATTTCCCTCGACCTCAATTCCTACTGCAAAATATGTTGCCATGTCTCCGTGTTCCAGCGATTCCAGCTGCCAGCATTTCAAAACAAGGCCATATTATTTCTACAAATGCAAATATTATATTTACGTCGCCGGCTTTTGTTATTGCATTCCCGTGGCGGCGCTGGAAAAATAAATGTGCGGATTCGCTGTGGAAATGGACTGGGAAGTGTGGATACTCTTTTGTGGGGAGAAGCTTGGGTGATGAAAGTAGACCAAAACAAACAGCATTTTAACTTTGTGAATAAATATGACTAGCAGGACTTTTTTCCATGACATAAAGTTGATCAGAGCCGTTCGGATTTATCTTGTATTGTATTTCATTCGTATCGGATTTTATTAATTTGCTAGTAGGATACAAAAGCCATTGATATAAAGATGAAAAATGTCCAAACGAACCAGGGCTCGAACCCAGTACCTCTCGCCCGGCAAGCGAATATTTTTCTGGCAAAGACTTCGTAAATGGAAGAAAAATTTATTTTTATAAAAATCCATTTTTAACATTTTTGAAGTGAAATAAATGGTTGATCCAACTATAGATTACGTTTTCAAATGTAATTCACGATAATTCTGCAGGGATGAAATTGGAGTCGTGAAAACGCTCTAGAGCAAAATTTTTTAGATTTTTTAATTCGAAATAGATCAAATAAATCCTTCATTTTACTGATGTAGCTGTCAGAACACAGTATGTATATAGGTACAACACCTCTAAATCTGAGTTCTATTTGTAAGTCTGTTATTAGAGTTTTTGTCATAGTTTACGTCCCATTTACGAAGTCTTTACCAGAAAAATGTTCGCTCCCGGCGAGTGAGAGACGGGTTCGAGTCCCGGTTCGGTAAGCTATTTTTAACAACGCACATCCCTTCATATCATCCCGACTCCATGGACGTTTTCCACAGAAATTACATTCTTACAACTGCTCGAGTTTCTGGTGACGCTAGTGAAGACCGCATGCAACATGTATTTGAAGGTGGAACTTGATTTGATCGACATATCAGTGTGATCGGCCAAAGTAGTATCTGTTGCATCACATTCAAGTGTCACGCGATACACGTTGTTGGAGTCAGGATCGGAACACTCGGCTCTCATTGGGTGAGGATTAAAATTCTATTAAAAGAAAATAGATTTCCCAATTGAATATAGGAATGTAGTATATTGAGTTGTCTTTGAAATGATTTAATTACAACTTAAACAGAAGCTTTGATAAGCAAACAGCAAATGAAATTTTATGCATTGGGATACTTAAAAATTAAAATAATAAAATACAATTGAATGACTGAAATACTACATGAAACATTCGGATTTGTAACATTAAAATATAAAACTGTTTTTTATAAGTATGTATATTGAAATGCAATAATAAAAAAGCGATGACTATAGCCATAAAATAAGTCTTTATTCTATGATATAAGCATCGTTTATAAGGATTTTCATTATAGTTACTTCATTGTTCAGAAGATTTCCCATAGACAACCGCGGTCAAATTATATTTTTTAATTGGATATCCTCCAATAGAAACCTATTTTATTGCATATTTGGATTCCGCACAGTTGAATTAATCGGCGCGTAATACATTGTTCACACTGCAGAAGTTGATGAAGATCAAGTTATGTAGATCAAGTTGTTGGTGTAGATCAAGTTGTGCAGATCAAGTTGTTGATGTAGATCAAGTTGTGTAGATCAAGTTGTTGGTGTAGATCAAGTTGTGCAGATCAAGTTGTGCAGATCAAGTTGTGTAGATTAAGTTGTGTAGATCAAGTTGTGTAGATCAAGTTATTGATGTAGATCAAGTAGTGTAGATCAAGTTGTGGATGTAGATCAAGTTGTGTAGATCACGGCGCCAATCACGTTCAGAGACTTGATCTACATCAACCAGATGAATTGCGTTCACCATGTTATTTTTAATTGTGATTAAGAGTTAATCACAATCAACTTTAACAGTGTGAACAGGGTCTGATCTTGGGCTATCTTAAGTGTACTTGAACAGCTCTGAACCACAAGCCCTCGAGAAATAGAGAACTTCTGCTGCAACATTGATCTAGTCGGGCGCTAGCTCGACGCTGCCAAGCACCGCTCTAATACAACGTGCGAGCTACTACCAGACTTATACTGCAAGCGCTTCGGGCCCGATTTCGGGGTGTCAGTACGCATGCAAGCATTTAGAAATGAAAGTTGAAAACCATGGTTATCGGGTATATTTAGCCACCTGACAACACCTAACCAAATATCAAAGTGCTGCGATCATCCCTTCGGGGTGAATTTTGGGCCTCAAACATAACATTATCTTGTCTCTCTTCAACTTTGCACCACAAGCGATCCATGACATTAACTTTTCAAAATTCATCTCACTTCCAAGTTGCATATTTTCGAAACATTTCGTATCTTTTTTCCCACTTGTGATTCAATTCGCCGCATACGTTCTGAAACCACGAGTTAATGAAGCGTCGCGACGTCGGTGTAATCCAGACGCCGAGGCTTAGCGTGATCCAGGCGTCGACTCCCTGACGTCCCGACGTACTCCACAAGACCGCGTCAGCCAATCCCAATTAATTCGCGCGGGTATAAAACTCCGACTGAAACCATTTCGTTCGCAACACGATGCTCCCGGGCGTCGGCGGCGTCGGCGGCGTCGAGCTTGGTCAGCGCGATTCATAGCGACGTCCATACTCCTGGAAAACAGACAGATGGCCAGATAAACCGACAAGTCATTTGCTCGCGCTTCCCTCGCGGTGTCCCCCCCCCCCCCACCCCCGCCCCCGCCCCCGCCCGACGCCGCCCCCACCGCCGGCGCCGGTTAACGCACATCGCTACTCGACGTCGCACTGGACGACGCTCATTTCCGGTGGCTCAATTCGTTGATTGTGACTCCGACAGAGATATAAAAAAAGGATAATAAAATATCGCGGTTTTTAATACGCTTTTCTTCGCTGGAGCTTATTGCACTTTACGACGCTTAGATCAAAATATTATATTCTTTACTCCGCCATTTCCAAATAGGGGTTGCTTGGAGAAACAGAACGTGTTTTTGGCTGTATAACTTTATTTCACATCTCACTTATTTTTGGAAGCCCATGCATAATATATTCATGATATTATATATATTTCCTTTTCACGTCTTGTAATGTGAAGTATTCTCTACGATTCGAAAATTAAGTAACAAAACATAAAAAAATGAAATAGAAATGCAGTGGTGATATTTTTCCTTCGCTATTATCCCATGTAAACAATTTGCTCAACGACCGAAAAATTTAATTAAAAATCTTGATGGGGAAACCAACAAATTCAATTTGCACTATCCATTAAATAAACAACTCCCACTTCCCCAGCACTCGACGCGGCTAGTGTTTCGCTGACACTTGACTGACCCATTTCTGTCGGCATTCGATACCATATGGATTGTCTGCGGCAGGGCTGGGCCCCGGGCCGCGCCGGGGGGGGGGGGGGGGGGGGGCTGCAGGGACACTTCTTATCGTCGCCACATCGCATCACTTGCAAGCCGCAGCGATAAGAACTCCGTCCGATGTAATTATCAATCCCACACATTTGCATACGAATCTTCAAATCGATTGCCAGAGAGTTGTCGAAAATCATCCAGGCGTCTGAAAAACAAACAAGACATTCGATTAAAAATGTTTTCGCAAAATGTTTCACGTCCCTGTTTCAAGAGCAAGCGACGCCTACATTGGCATCGCTCTCTGTAATCCTGTCAGCTAAATAAAACAACAGCGAACACTTGAACCAATCAGCATGCGAGAGAATGAAATATGTACGGTGATTGGCTCAATTGCGTTACACAACACAAGCGGCATGGAAAGCGTTCGCAACGCTATTTATGTTGTCCGGGGAAACATGGAGAACAGAGCACTCACGTAACGGAGGTATAAGCTTCTTTCGCTCAGTAAAACCTGTTGTTATTAGGATTGGCAGCGGAGCGGACACAAAGTCTGCTATAAAAGAGGGGATAGAATGTTCATTACCACGTTAAAGGGTGGAATTCTAGACTAGGAATTTAATCACCCCCTTTCTTTGTACTTTTACGTTGTCGTGTAGCTGGAAGGGAAAGGTGTAAAGCGACGCAGAACTGTTCGGGTTTCTGGACTCCGGTCGGGAAAGGTGATTAGAAGAGTCGGGACAAAGAAGACCGGGATCTTCTTACAAAGGTTGATGGTTGAGAGTTGACAGAAATTGAGCTGTCAAACTCGAAGTAAAGGATAAGAATGTCTGGAAGCTGATAAAGGGGATGGAGGAAGGAAATGGAGAGATTGGCTCTCGTCTGAAACATCACAACAAATAAATAGTATTTCAATTGAACGAAATTAATTTGGGAATGCTTTAAAAGTTGAGATATTAATCAACTGCGGCGCAGGCCTGTGATAACAAATCTCGACGTTGACCAACTGAATTAACACTAACGTTGTTCGCAAATAGCTCGAATTAGAGCTCTCAGCTCATTCGTATAGTTGCGTGTGTTACTGGGAAGCATACAGACAGTAAGGTTAATAAGCAATAATTTATTTAGGGCCGGTTATATCACTTATCCAGCTCTGTTTGTCTGTGTAAAGCTGGCTTTCCATGTTCCGTCATCTTCCGTCAACGTCCGTCACCGTCCGACGAAAACGACCACGTGACCCGTCTCGACCAATCCCTCGCCGTCCGAGATTTTTGGGGATGGCTCTGATTGGTCGAGACGGGTCACGTAGTCGTTTTCGTCGGACGGTGACGGACGTTGACGGAAGATGACGGAGCATGGAAAGCCAGCATAACTCTCAACGCCGGCTGGTATTTTATCTCAAATCTAATAAATTGAATTCATTCCTTTGGATTAAACTCATATGTTTCAATCCTTTTGTAGTATCTGATTGGCTGTTCCACCAATTTATCCAAATTTAACCATCCGGCCTTTAGCCACTTTCGTGATCAGTCAATTTGATAAAAAGTTCCAGAACTAGATAAATAGTAGAACATTAGATTATTTCAAGTTATAGTCAAGTTGCTGCCAAACAAACTCGAGTCATTTCATCCAACATGACGCGCTCTTGATACGATGGAGGTAGCCCCCCCCCCCCTCCATCACCCCGGGCGGACAATAGGGAAGGTGTGTCACAAGACAGGAACAGTAGGGAAGATAGCCGGGAACAGCTGGGATGCGGTGACATGTTTATGGAGCCGCTCTGCACTGACCACGCGCTGCCTGTATACAGGGATGGAGCACAAATCATAGATTAAACTAACCCCTCGCCAACCCCTTCGTCGGGCATCCGACGAAGCTCATAATTGCAAGATGCTGCAATCATAGCACTCAGCACAATATGCTACACGAAATAGAATGCTTTAAATCATGGCAAGTAAAACATCGTATTTCATTTAAAAGAGTTTTGTCGCTGGATTTATATTGGTTTGTATTTGAAAAGTAATATAAAATAGTAACAAAAAATCGGAATGCGTGATTTATAAAGCGGCTAAATAAATAATGTCACACTGTTTTGTAATTGTATCGTAAAAACTGTACTAAATCGAAGCCAGGAAATCTAATAGTAGTAATATAACAACAGTTGTCTGCTTTGATACGTATGAAAGGCCAATTTTGCTTTTTGCCTGTTCCATTAATTTCACATCCTATAAATAAATTATCCCGAATCAATGATTTATTATGTGGTTAAGTACGAAAGAAAATGCTGTTTTTTTATTTAGGGGTTGGAAAATTGTCCTATAATAGCTATTAGTTCTTTTGTTTTGATTTATAACGATGATCATTTTGTTCATTAGCAGAGAAGAGCTCTGGGAGTTTTCTGTAGACCGCAGCATAATGCAGTTTATGTTATTTACTGAGAAATAATGCAAATTTGCCATGAGGGTAAAATGTACGGCACGCCCCAAAGTTTCGTCACCACATTTCTGTTTTTACATCTTTTTCTTAAAATAATAGAAAATGGTCGGCTGTGTTTAGACAGCAGTAAAAAGCATTAGCCCGCGCACGCTCTGGGTTATTGGATATTTTATATAAAAAAAAGTTTTAAACTGTTTTTCTACGAGCTAAAAGTCTAGAATTACAAGAGGAAAGGATCAGAACAATATTCTCGAGACTTTCCGTCTGTGAGGAGATTCTGTGTCTGTTAGGTGAAGGTATAGTGACTAAAAGCATTGCTAAAAGCTTGCAATTAGCTGCCTTCCAACTTTCTAGAATCTTCTGCATTATTCACGAAAGCAAGACGATAGGTAACTGAATGGCAGGTAGGTACTCAGTGTTAATATTGTGAACTGATAAACAAAGCTATCGTATCACAGTTTCTAACCCTCTTTAGCTTTAATATAGTTTTTCTATTCTAATTGATATTATTACTCATTTGTTCTTAATATTAAAACTAATAACAGTCATGGCGTCAGCATAAGGAAATCACTGAGTGAACAAGGAAACGGGTCTTGTGTGGTCCTTCAAACTTCAAAGTATTTCTGTTCAATTCAAGTCCATTAAGCTAAACTCTGGAGTACATTACGGCCTCTAGTACATCAGCAATTAGGTCAGTACTATTTGAACAAAATATTTTAGTATTTAACGTTTTGCGGACAACAGACCTCCTGACTACGTTTGTGGCATTATTTAGATCAGTCATCATCAATCATTCATTCACTGAAAGGCAAAATAATGAAAATAGGTTTTAATGTATAAGAGAGCGTCTCGTTTTATTATTTGTAAGTATTTAAATAAATTATTAAACATTTTTACAATAATTATGATTGTGTCATAGAGTTAGGAACTGAACTTCTATTCCTGACGATGCTCCTTGTTAAAGGCAGCTTATGAATGGTATATTCATTATTATTAGATTCATTTTCACTGGTGGAGAGAAAGATTTACACATGAATACTCTTTTACGAATTTTTTTCTTAAAAACTCTTAATTAAAATAAAACTTAATGAGAATTAACGTCTAGAGGCATACGAACGTGTTATAAATTTGAATTTCATCATTTTATCTCTCTCGACAGGGATGTATTGTGTGGAAGAAAATTGTCTAGTATTTCTATACGTTGTTCTCAAACACTCCGTGTAAGATAACAGCCAATCTCTTTGCACACGAAACAAATTATACTTCGGCACGGAAAATGAATCATCAATCTACATAGGATGGAAGAGTTTCTGTATCCCCGCTGTTTGCTATGTCTTACTACAGTTTATGCGATTGTTGACGATATGGTATTGCAGTTGGTGCAGTTTATTTATTTAGCTTATAAAGCTTTTAAACTGTAAAAGCTAATAGTCCAACATAACGAATATGTGTCAAGATATAAAATATGAACATAGACAAAAATAATGTTCAAAACCTAATTATATATTAATTCTATAAGTGTATATCAAGATCTTGTAGCCACTGAAACACTTCTTGTGATGGTTGAATAAAATCTTCTTGTCTCCTACCATTGGTTGGTGCAGTGAACTAATAGAACTCCCAGGTAGATCAGATGAATTCTTGAATTAGCTAGCGTTTATCTATAATCTTTCATTTATACTGTTACAATTTCAAGTATGTCCCACGAAGACGACCACAACCCTCAAGCTCAGTGAAGTCACTTTGTAGGAAGTCGCGTAGGCCGAGTCATTTCACACTAACACTTTATTTTCCATTAGCCTATTAGATTCAGTAGACCGCAAATTGCATGCCAATGCTCAGGGTTATTTATTATAACAGTTTAATCCATTTACGATATGTTATTGCAATTTGGCACGACTTGGTCGAAGACTTAATAAAATCTCTACTTAAGTACACTGTTTGAAAAATCCCGGTGAACACATTGAGCGTAATGAACAGAATGTCAGACCACATAGAGTTCAGTATGGCGGCCACGCACAGAAGATCTGCTGTAAGATATACGTGATAATTGCTTGCCCCCCAACCCCCCCCCCCCCCCCGACCCACCCACCCACCGTGTTTTTAATTACTTTGACCTGGCGTTGTATTCGCTCGTGATTTACCTCAAGCGAGGTTTTTCGAAAGCGTTTTTCATGAAAGAGCTGACCAAGAAGTTGGGGAAAAACTAACACAATTCAAGCGACAGTTCTCGCTCGGTGACTTTTCCATTCAGCTTTCGATACGTGAACTAATCGCACACTAATGGAATCCTGATTGTTGCTTCTTACATTCCATACAATCAGGAGCGAGCGGAGTTCGGTTCATTCCTGTCATCAAGAAATGATAAGACTTTCACAATTTCGTGGAATTTTATTTAAATAAGTGAAGTTGACATTTTGATTGCCAATCTCATTCTGCCATCCGTCCGTTGTCTTCATCATAATGAACAGACGCGAAACACATGGCAAACTATACGTGCATTTTCTAAAGGTATAAGAGAAGATATCAGAATATAAGAAAAGTCACAAAGTTTTATGAAATTAAAATCCCACTCTGCCACCATTTGTAATATTTAGATAATATATTTTAATTATTTTAAGCAAATGTTGATTCAACGAGTCATGCAGATTCATAATAAGCAGTCATTAACCGAATGCTTATAAAGAATGTCGGTTTTAGTTTTCTCTGGAATTTAGACGTATTTTACCAACATGTTTATGTAAACCATCTCACATACATAACTAACATACATGTATGTATGTATACATACATACATACATACATAACATAACTGGATTATTACTATTTTGCAATTGGCTCCACCCACGCTCTTACCCTGCCCAAATGTCCAATGCACAGTCAGAGAATACACATATTTAGTCTTCCTAATAACATTTTCATAAACAAATAAATTTTAATTAATCTTCAAAAAAATTTATTTTGCTTTGCATGGTTTTGCATTTGCAAGTTTTGCATGTAAGAGTAATGTACTTCAAGAATGAAACATTAAATACGGAATTTTTTGTAAACATAAAATATAAAGATGCATAACCTGACCTGACCTGACCTTACCTAACCTAACCTAACCTAACCTAACATAAAGATAAATATAAATATAAATATAAATATATATAAAGATACTGAAACTAAATGCAAAATAATAATATGAAATGGATAAGATAGCAACATTGAAGTATCTTGTAGCGACTGTTAATATAAAATACAATATTGGGCAAACTACTGCACCCAAAGTCGTGAGAAGGTTAATTCTGACAGTAATTCTATAACTCAAGTGACCTCGTGACCTCCAATATTCTGAAATCAATTTCATATCACAATCAATATATCACCAGTCACGTGGCATCACTCAAGTCTCCTGAACGTGTTTTTCTCTGTCTTCCCTGTCATACACATCGGATGTAATTAGAGTGTCCGTGCGAGCGGGTAATTAAGCAATGGCGGTGATGAATCAAAACGCTTAGCCATGACACGTGTAGATTAGCGCTTTGATTCGCACTGCAACAACTTGCTACGCTCATGAGCTTGATTCGCCTTCACTCGGCGATCCAAAAGCAGTTCATAACCCGAGGGCGCAGCAGGGATTGCGCAGCAGGGTTGGACACACAAACACTGACCAACATGAGCGCCAGGGGCTGGATTCACGAACCCAGCTGGAGCTTTCGTCGAGATGTTGATAAATATTCTATTTCTTAAAATAGCGTGACAAATTACTTTGTTTGCATATTTATGAGATCTTGACAAACAATCCCTTCAAATGTCCAAATAATTGAATCAAAGCTGTGTTATCCAGATGAATTATTTTTGCGTCTAAGTAAGAAATAATACTTCACTGAGGTAAGGTATTGGGACGCGCATGGCTCTTCAAAGTGTTTTTTTTTAGATAATTTTCTTCTCCCTGACATAATTTTTATAAAACATCAAGGAATAAAGCATATTTCAAGCTTATTTTACTAAATAATGCTAGACACTTGAGTACATTACGACCTCTGGTATGACCTCAAAGTGTTAAATACGATTATTTTACGGTCAATGTTGTATCACCTTGAGGGCGTACCAGAGGTCGTAATGTACTACTCCAGTGTGTACTCCAGGGGCCAGAATCACAAAAGGTTTTACGCCCATTACCAACATAACTTTGTTCTGTAAATACCAATATCGCTTCTGCCATGCTATTGCCATAAAAAAACTCGACAATTTCTCTATTTAAATTTTTATTTTGATAATCATACAGTTTTACCGGTATTGCATTGTAATATCTAATATTGAGTAAAAGCATTTTCGGACATTTGCGGGGTCATGCGTAATGCGACAATGAGGTTTCGAGGTTCAAAAAAACACTTTGATGACTTCACGAGACGATACCTAACCTCTCTCTCAACATTGGTTCAGTTCCCTTAGAGAATACAATTGCAGATATGTGAATGAAAGTCAACTTGTATTCGTCAATGTTCTTGTCAAGTTTATTCGAGTGGTTGTAATTATAAACTGTCTATATCTCCAGTAAACCTGCTTCTTCAAGTGGAACATGATAGCTAATTAATTACCTCGAGATTGAACAACTGGTAGTTAATCGCGCTCGTGTGGTCTCGACATAGTTTACATAAGTAAATAATTAAACTTGAGACCAGCAACTTGTCGGCTTCTACGAGCTCCCGGAGGTGTTTTAGAAAAGTTAGATTCCTGATATTGAAGGGCTCTTCGTCTAACCGGTTAATGATAAACATCATCAAAACTTTATTTTCAATGTTTTGAACAATTTCCATACTTGTAAATAAGCTTCGGAATGGTTAATTTTAGAGATAAATTAAAGCAATGTTGTATTCTATTTTACTAAACATTGTAACAGGTTATTGTGCTACGTCAAAAACACTATCATCACTGTGTTGATGCACTTACGGTATGAAATAACTTTTCATGTTTACATAGTAATAGTTGCAATTCGAGATTGATGCAAATAACAAGTAGTGTTTAATATATTCATCATTCTAGTGTACTTTTTGTTTCAATCTTGATATATATTGTGCATTGATGGTAAAATATAACCTGAAGAGATTCCTTAGAATACAGAATTGGAAAGTTAACTTTTCGCAACAGAAATTAGCTCCTAATAACAGGCTACGTTACGTTCTAAACAATTCTTGAGTTCTTATAAAAAATACAACATAATTTGTGTTCAAAATTTATATTGTAACTATACCTACTATAGGCACTCACTTTCTTGGTATGGGTCAACTCTTCCAATATATTATAAGGAGGTATAAGAAGAAAAACAAATACAAAATCAAATTTTAGTGTTTAAATAAAAAAAATCTGGAAAGACCAATTTTTTTAATTTATCCTGCGCAAAAATATTTACTGCATTACCTTAAAAAAGGCCTTAAATTACCTTAAAGACAACAAAACTTATTTTGGGTGTATTTTTCTGTTGTTTGACGGTTTTAAATTCAGTCAGTAATATTTTCACAAAAGCTAGCTTACAAGCTTGTATGAACCGATTGAGCAAACAAATCAAACAAGCAAATGTATTACTGTATAGTGTTACAAGTTCAACCTAATTCAATTCAAGTGAGCTAATAATATATCAAAAGGTTTTGACTCATAAATAGAGTAACATGGTGACTGTACTACAAACCCAATGGATAAACAATTACAATTGTTTGATTTTAATTGTTAAAAAGGAGATTCTTATTCGCTCAATAATAATATTGATATTGATTGTATACGTACTATCATGGAGTTCGCTTCATTGCTTTTGCAACATTATAGCACAATTAACTTGGAAAATCCTACTTCATAATTAAGGCCAAGTACTAAACACTATTATTTTCAACTTAGCGTTTATAAAACTATAGTGCACGCCGATAATGAAAATCTAATCGACAAAAAGTGAACTTTCTCAAATAAAGTTTTCATTAACTTTCCGAGGAGCAGAAAAAAACCTCCTCTCGTCTTTTATTTAGTTGGCTTTTATCTTCCTGGCGCCATAATTCAGTGTTTTCTTTTAACTAAAGAGCTTCTACGTCAGCTACTGCAAGAGACTTTGTAAGATAAGAACGCTTGTACGGAAGTTTTTCCTCGGGGTTGACTCGAATGTTACCTTGATAATGGCCGTGTTGACCCCAGCGCTATCTCGCGGCCCGCCACACGCAACTTCCACCATTACAGAACGACCTCGAAATTGCGACATTTCGCAACAACAATATCGCTTTTGCCAAATTGAGGGGAGGCAATATTCAAGGGATCGACCATTACAGGGATTTGTTCCGACCAATAGAATGTCTTATTTGAAATTATTTGTGAAAAACTCGGTTATCATGTGTGGCCTAGTTTCTCTAAAATAGTTTTCTTCTCAAATAACCATAAAGATTTTCAGAGAATTATGTCGTTATTTTATATTGGATATTTCTTTACTCACAAAAGTCCACTGGGCATTGTGAGATATCTCTAAGTTTTACAGCCTCTCACTCAGGATCAATACGTTCCTCAGCGAATCTAGATTCAAACCATGTCTGTGAAAGCGCGGCTTCCAATTCTTCTCCGGCATCTCGCGGTGTACCCAGCATCTCCATTAAAACGCCTATCAAAGTCTTGCTCGGCACCACGTCTCACTGACACAGCGCTGAAAAGTGTTGCAATGCATAGCTTTTGATGTAGCTTGACGTGATCTCGTATGCGCTCGACTCCCTGTTCGTCTTTGTTGATATCGCGTCCCGCTGGGGCCACACTTAGCCGGCACCGGGGGGCTGCGTGGTCGTATAGTGCTTCTTGCCACCGTGAAATCAAAAACAACACTGGAACGCTCTTTCGTATTATTTGCGTTATACTTTCCACACACAAAACTGAAGTTGATCTCTTTCATTTTGTGTTGAGAGCTTTTATGCTCGAGAATTATATTTGGAGACGTATTTTCATCAACAATGAGCCTGGTTGTGTTGAAGAATCGATTTTCTGAGCTACAATTCATTAGTGAGAATGAATACGCAGGACGTGAAAAATGTAAATTGCTTAACCTTTTTTGCTGTGGTGTTTGCTTAAGTATAATATTTGAACTTGCGATCTCGGTCCGTGCCAGAAATCTCTATTCGCGAAGGATCTTTTAAACCCTAACCAACCCTGAAGACACCACCATGAAAAAGTGAGCAAAAACAAGTGTTATCTCATATTTCTTGCAGCCGTTTCGGTGTCTTCCTATCTCTAAAAAGTCGCTAAAGCACACGCAAAGAATTCTACCAAAAATGCTGTCCTTCGTCAAAACAGAGGACTTTCAGTTTTACCCCCAACCAAAAAGAGGAGAAATATAATACCACCATTGATTTTGCGTTTCTCATCCAGATTTTTTTACTCTCAGCTCACCTCCCACAAAAAAGGCGAACTTACCATACGTCATATTTCGGGTGTTCGCTTTTGCCGACAGGGGGCGCTCGCCCAGGTCGTCCTGCCGCCTACACTTCAAGCGTGTGTGTGTGTGTCTATGTGTGTGGGGAATGTAGAAACATGACAGTTAAACGACAGCTGCTAAGAGATAGAAATTTTGGAGTAAGGCCAGAAAGGAGGACCCTTGACTTGACTCTAAGATCAGCAGAAAACTGTTGGAGTGGAGCGGCAAAGTAAATGTGCCGCAGTACAGTCGCCAGGACCGAGTATAACTCGATTTTTTCCAATAAGCGGGATTCTTTCTCAAAGACGTAGAAAAGAAATGTGTGTCGTTTAGGTTTAATGGCTTAGAGGAATTTCGGGATTAGGGTATAATGAGTAACTTTTGTTAGATAAACTAAATTGAGTTTGCCAAAACAGAGCGAATTCTACTGCGAACTACCATTCCGTATCCCGATATGTAATATCAGTCTAGAATACATTTTAATTGCATTTAAAGCAAGATTTGTTACACGGATTAATTATCTCCGAAACATAGATGGTTGTTTACCGAACATTTATGAGAGCTTAAAAGTGTTTTGCTGTGTAGGTGTCTATAAAGTTAAATTCTTTCGACGGGATCCGTTCAGATCGTTTTATTGAACCGTTGCCAATATTACATTTTAAATTTACTTTTACCTATATCAGATAAAAACTGACTCTCCCTTTTCCTCTCATATTTCCACTAATACTCCAGTCCTGTTCAGACCCGGCCCCGTGTTCAGGCCCCGTGTTCAGGCCCGTGTTCAGGCCCGTGTTCAGCGTCTCTCCTACTTGTTCATCCGGCAGATTTAGCTGATTTCATATCATTCCACTGTTCGCCGTTCTAAATATAGGCAGACAAAAGAGAGAGCACCGATTTTATATTGGATCCATTGAACAAGAAGACAAAACGCAGAGAAGCGATCACATCTCAACGACAAGACGTTTCTCAGCGGCAGACGGAGTTAGAGTCAAATACTCGATTTCGACGAGACGAACGTAAACCAGCAAACAATAATCTTTTTCAAGAGAATGAATCAAAACACTTGGGATAGATTTATTATGAAATAGCTTTACTTATGACTGACGATTGCAATAAGCACCATGGTAATAAAACACGGAGAAGATAATATGCCAGGAACACTATTAATATTATCAATTTTTTTAACTTTTCCTCTAATATTGTCAATAGATCAATAAGGTTAAAAATTAAAAAAATAAATGTTAAAAATTAAAAATTTATGCACGATAAACACACTTGACAAAGACCGTCGAATGCACGGGCGAAATAACGTGGATTAATTTTTAACGTCTTATCTATTGACAATACCAGAGGGGATTGTTCAAAAATTGTTTATAATTAATAAGTACCAAGGTCCTGGAATATATTTTTTTAAACGCTAAGATTGATCACGATAAATGGTAACTAGGAAAACGCTCTGTGTACCGCGTTGATAAGCGAGCCTTCGTATTGTATGCGATTTGATATGCGTTTGCAAGTCTCTGCTATATTCTCTGCTGTATAGCCCTTGGAACTGAAGCATCAATTGAAATTATTGGCATACATTTGCAAATTTCAAGATTATAGAACAAAATGTCCTTAAATTAACAATAACTTTTGAAGATAACGACAGATTAGTATGAAAATTGGCAAACATACCTAATATGTTGGTCCCAATGACCATGCGAAGTTTTAAGTTGATCGGTTAAACGGTTTTAGTTGAAATTGAAAAACCACTAGATAGATGGTTTTAAATTTTAACCAATTTGAGGATTTGGCTGAAACTTTGTAAGATTGGGGACCATGTTGGTTGTAATTTCAAATTGATCGGCCAACCAATCGATTTTTTTTTCATTTGAACCAATCACAGGATCCCGTTCAAAAACGATCCCAGAGACAGCTTAGATTGCGTTAGTATGTGTGAAACATTTCAGATCGATTGGTTTTGCGGTTTGACCTGGGCAGTGCAGGCAAAAAAACCACACACACAGAGAAAGTATAAGAGTACCGTGGTGACGCTCGCAACACTAGCTCAATAAAGATTCTGAACTTATAATGAAGGCTTGAAACAGTTTGTAAATCCTGCCTCTAGGTAAAAGACGTAGGACGTAAGCTTTGTGTTGCTGAAAGTACATCACGGATTTGTGTTGCTAAATTAATTAATGTCAAGTCAACAAAAGAGAACATAGTGTAAATTCTCACTGCAAATGTCAAGTGTTATAGCGATGTTATATATAAATTATTAATAATGTGAGCAGAAAATTCACATACTGCCTTGAAACACATAACGCATGGATTTTGGTGCAAATATTTTAATATAGGATGGATTAAAGCTCTTTTTGATTACTTATTACAGTTATTACCGTGCAGACAAGCCTGTCTGTTGATAATAGCAGCCATTATAACTTGTAAATAAGTATAAAGAGCTGCTGAAAAAATCATTAACTCCAAAAATATCTTTATCTCATGGGGCGCTCTTCCGAAGCCAGGTCTTGCTAACAGAAATATAATGTGCCCTTATTTCATGATTATTTTCAGAGAAAATTTTCGTCAGTCATCTAAGTACTTCGTTTTTATTACTATGCGACCAATTCCTTCCACAACACAATCACAATCACAATATTAGAATAGACATATTTCCAAGTAAGTGTTGATGAATACCTAAATCTTGAAACAATCTCCCAGCTCAAGCTTGAGATTAAAGTAAAGATGATTTTCTATATTTCACATTGAAAACTCCATGAAATTAGAGCACAGTTGCTAAAAACTTTTTTCGTGTTTTTACCAGCAGAATATTTCAGTTTCAAAAAAATGTGGGCATTTTCCGTGATAATTTCATGTTTGTTTTGTGCTATCGCTGGATTTTATTTGTAATGTCAACCTGATTAATTTAGTTGGACACGCCATACAGTTTGTCTCCAGTGCCCTTTCTCTACAACACAAGTTTTACAAACTTTCATGATAATTTTTAAGACATATTTTTGTGGGTTGTTTAAATAAATTGATTGCGTGCAGAATCAGCAGGTATGACATCACACTTTTCTTCAACTTTATTAGGTCGAATCTAAACTTTATTAGTATTACACATCCAGGTATTACAAAACTCAAGTTTCCCTCAGTTTCACTCAGTTTCTATCACTACTCCATTGTTGAATGTATTCTGAAGATTGATAGAAGAAAACGACTAAATGGTAAAAGAAGTCGCTAAAATTATATTGAATGATGTCAAACTGAGCATGTTTATAAAGAGATCACACAAAAGTATTGAAACATATTATAATGCGTGTATCAATAAATTGAGATATTATACCTACCCACTAACCGAGGAGTTGACCTACCGCTAGCTTAGAAATGTCACTAAATAATATATTTTAATTGGATGATTCCATAATTTGTTATTGATTTGAATACTGTTTTGGCCAAATTGAGTTTCCTATGCTAACAAATAATATTTATGCGCTCCTAATTTCGCTCACATATGAGTGAAGATGACGTCGTTCTTATGAATGAGTGGCGCGGCTATTTATACGATGAAATATTTATTGCCTGAACTCTCTTTCATTCATACATTTCTAGTTCGTACCACAATATGCCACCACTTGTAAAATTAGTATTTTCTCTTATAAAGATAATATATTTGTTATTATTTTTAATTATATGTGAATACATTGTGTTCAATGTGCTTTTTTTTTATTAAAATGCTCTTCTCTTAAATTCGCACTGTAGAAAATGAGAGTAGAAGAGCATTCAGAAATTTTATGTTTGTACTTTCATACATTTTACGATTTTAAACAGAGAATACCACAAAATGTTGTTTAGCTACTTCACATGGATCTCATTAATATTAAAGCCGATAAAACAGTTAGTTAATACTTGAAGCTTGATAATAATCATCCATGAGAGCGCCACTCAAACACATTGCAAACGCATCGAGTGCGAACTTTCAGACAGCTCTTTAAACGTCCCAGCCGAGATGACTTCTCTCAACCGCGCTATGTCACCGCCATTGATTTAATATCCACGATATCCACGGTCGATATTCAATACGTATTTAATTTTCATTCCTGAAGATTGGATTTTTGCAATGTTGCGCGTTATAGATTCTCTCGAGCTATGGGGCAGCGAAAGAGTCTTGCGTATCGTTTTCCAATCCATTCTGTGTCTACCATCCCCTGGCCATCTGTTTCCCGGCGTTGTATTCCCATACCCTACTTTGTTCGTGCTACGAGGGAGGTTTCTGCTTCATGAAAAATGAACAAGTGTCAACACTAAGGCACTGACATATCCAGAGTCTTATCACGTCTTATCGCAAGCTCTTCTCACGCTTTTCTGATCAATTCAGCCAGCGGAAAATAAAGAGGATTAAAAAAGATGAAAAATAGAAGAAATTACAATACATTTGTGAAGCGTTTGTTATATATTATTTTTTGTATTCTAAAGAAAACGTTTTCTTTTAGGATTACAAAACAAAAACTGAAAATTTAAGTCGATATTTCCTGCAAGTCGATCCTGAGCCATGTCTTAGACATGGCCAAATTAGTCACTGCAAGTTTAACGGGCGGTGGGAACTAATTTAACTTTGCTTTCTCAATATAAAGTGCGCAAACTACCCCCCAAGTAACTACCCCGAATACACTGTACAGTTCTATAGTTCGAAAACTTAGTTGCTATTAATTAGGAAGAAGTATGATCATTTAGTTGGCCATAAATAACCGCAGACGGCTAACTTCGACGGCGATTTTCAGATAATTTCTTCGGAATTACTCGTGCCTGGCAATTCTGTGGTCAACGAAATATTGTAGGTAATTTAGATTGGGCTCGCTAATTGCCTTCTGACCGCGGCTAAAACGTTTCGCGCTAAACCACAGTGCAGTATCTTGTCGGCCGTGAACGCCCACTGCCCCGGCGGTGACGTCGGTCTCCTCATGGCGTCGATATAGCGACGTCGCGGCGTCACAGGACGACGACGACGTCGACGGCTTGTTTTCGTTTTGTTCGTATATCGATGATTGACCGAGAATGATGTGATATACCGAACGTTGATCCTAAAGTTGGCCAGACAAATTATTCAAATTTTACTTTGTAAATTACAGTCTTGGCGCTGAACATGTTTATGTCGTGATCTAGGTTAGAGGGAGGGTGGAATAAATAGTTATAATACTCTTTGACATTCGATATATAGTACATTATTTTCCATAGAAAGTTTCCACGAAAAGTATAGCAAGTGCTGGAAGTTGAAATACACGAACCAGTTTGTTTAAAATACCTCATTATTGTCTTCTTATGTTGTACTTTAATATCCTCTTTTCTTTGGCATTCCATATATTGAATATTTTCTATCAAAAATTATAATGATCTGAATGTTTTTTTTTGTAGAGAACTATATCGTTATCTTGATCTAATATATTTGTGTTCTTCTTTTAGGTAAGTCACCCACGAAGTCCTGTATTGATCGTAACAAAGCTACTCGGCAGTAAGTACATAGTTGCCAGCTTATTCAAAACTTAGAACTTCATAGTTGACACCTTACTCAAAACTTAGGACGTTCTTTCAGAGATAAGAATTACCTACACATAAATTGACAGTCATTTTGTATTTTATTAAATTAAATTTTTGTAAAACAATCGTTTTGATATGAATATACCAAATTAAATGGAATTTAAAAAAATCTAAGTCTCACTCACGGCTATTCAATTTATTAAACCAAACCCCAGAAAAAATGGCAATGAATGACAACAAAAAATTAGTGGTTCCAGTTTGTATCCCCTTCAGAGCTTCAAAGTTGAAGAGGCAGTGAGAGATAAAATGTTCCGACTGTGAGTGTCCATGTGATAGGATGTTTGCTCACTTATCCAGTCTGATTGTGTTTTAATAGACGTTTTTTATTTTGTTTCGTGACTTGTTAAATTGTCGCTGGTTTTGCACCAAACAAACCCTTTGCTCAGTCTAAATCGTTAGCAGACAAAAACCACGATCCAATTTAATTCAAATTACACAACACATTCGTGCTCCTGACGAATGGAATTAGGTTGTAACATCAAAGAAAATTTATAATAATTTTTATAAGGCGCCTAATGAAAAAATAACTAAACGAATTTTCACAAAAGATCAAATAATAACAAATAATTAATAATTATTAAAAATAACGAAACACAATTTAATATATGCTAATAAATGGTGTATACAATTTTGATTTATTCCAATCCGTTTAATCTCCAATGGAGCCATGAATATGTTCCCAACAGCTGCAGCGAAATCGATCGTTTACGTCATCCTAACAGATAATCACACCTTTTTCTGAAAATAGACGATAATTAATTAATAGTAATTGGCCTGCATGAAACATTAATTAGCGAGGCCTTAATATTCCTATATTAATTAACAATTGTCCGCACGAAGCTCGGTATAGAAATTGCCGCAATCTACACAGAGAAACAAAGGTCGATCTTTACAAACGGTTCGTAGCCATCGAAATTCAATTCCAATTAACTGTGTGCCAAAGCCATATGTACGCCATTATAACTTCATTTTCTATGTGAGTGGTGTTTCTGGTGCGCCCCCCCGGCCTTTGTGGCTGGCTTCATAGTTTACTCCACGAGAAAAAAGGAAAAGAATATAGAACTCGAGTTATTTTTTATGCCAGCTCATTCTGTGTAATTCCAACCCCAATGAAGCTTGTAAAATACCATGACATTGCGTTAGTAGTCATATTTTGCGACTGTACTTTGTTACAAAAGCATGTAAAAATGATAAAAGAGAATTATTGTACCAATACCGACACATTGTACAATAATTATTCCCCAATACGATCCGCCATGTTTGTGTCACAGAAACAGAGTTGATGTTGACTCGTTCGTAAAATGGCGGACTGACGTCAGAGGGCGCGCACTTAGCAAATAGCAAGAGAGACGAATCGACGGAATACGACGAATACAAAATGTCTTCCTCTTTCAACCTCTTACTTTAACCTAGAAAAGTATTTCCCGGGAGTCTGATTCTTAACTGCAGTGCAAAGCAAACGTAATCCAATGGGAGTAATTGGTATTTACTTCAATACATAATGCGTTTCCGTCAGCAATGGGAAGAGTAGTAGAATCCGGGTACAGGGGTGCGATCCGTAAAATGAGTGCTTTATTGTCATGGTGACAAGCTTCTCATCTCACTCTAGGAGGCCGTGAATAACATTGAGATGAGAAACAATTGTCACGTGACAACTGACGCCACTCAATATCTCAATACCTCGTGATGTGGGTGACAACAACCTTGTTGAGATAGGCTTTAAGGTCCAAGTTGTAAAAACAATTTCAAGGTTTTGGGATATTGCGTCATGTTTTATATAAAATTATTTATTTTTGTCATGCAGTTTCGATTTCTATTTCAAAATCGAAACTGAAAAGAAATCATCGAAACAGTTGACAAAAATAAATATTTTTATAAAAAAAACATGACGCAATATCCCAAAGCATGATTTGTTTTAAATTATAATATTGTTTTATTATAATTGATATATGATCCTGTTTCCAACAATGGTTCAGGAGATATCCATTCAGCCTTCATAATCTACTCTCAATTACCTAACTTACTAAACCCGCCGCCCACTTCTTCTTCCGCTCGTATCTGCAAACTCGTCCATCTTTCTATCATTTCACCAGCGCTCTTGAACGAAATTCTCCCACTCTCCTCCTCCCTCCTTTGCTCCATGATGTTCTTGATCTTCCTCTCTGAATTACTCTTCGTGGTATCTCTTTACCCAAGCTCTCACTTGACAATACCAAACCTCTTCCCGACTCCTTTGAAACCAAATCTTTCCACTCCCAAATACTTCAGTATCTTTCCACATCTAGCCCATGTCTTAATTAGATCGAGCCACTTTATATCTTTTATATCTAATAAAAGCACTCATTAATTATTTAAAATGTAATAATAAGAAGTGTCATAAGTGACACTTCTTCTGTCACTTTTGACATCGACTTCTATTTTCTATCTGTTGGTGCTATGTACAAATACATTCGTGGAAATAAGATACGGATTAGAAGAGAGAGATCCGATACTAATAAAGGCTTAATATTAAAAAAGATAGGGTATAACCAACTAATTTCCACGCTTGAACAAGTCAGATTGTTACTCCAATCGACACGAAATTGTTTCACCATAATCACATTTCTATAATTTGCACTTCCGATCAATTCAAAATAGTGAATTTTATTGAAAATAACACGTGGTTTTACGTTTACGATTTTGACAAAATATGAAAATTCATAACCTACAAATATACTAAATACTTACCAAATCTAACCGAACAATTCAGAGCTAGCTGCCCTCTTTGCATAGTTTTTGGAGAAAAACAGCAGGAGCCAGTTGTAATTCCAATACTATTATCAGGGTAAATGAAATTTCAACCCACTTATAAAAGGAAAGTTTTGCACGTTATTTGAACAATTTAGAATTGCTTACATGGAGAAGGCAAGGTTTTACTTTTTAAACTACACAATTGAACATCAGCACTTTCTGACCTTAAGATTCCGTTTAAGAATTCGTTGTTACGTTTATTGTTTCATTCCTTTCTTGATGTTAAACTTTACTTTAAAGACCGTAAAAGATGGATGATAATTTATAATACGTCTGCATGAAGATGGGAGTGAGCTCTGCCATTTTGTTTCTCGCCGTAATGAAACTTATCATGTTTTCATTACGTCTATTACATCGTGCATGTTCTAAAGCCCATGTTGTACGCGCGGCAAGTGGCATTACGTCTTGCGAACAATTAAACTCGATGCTATCTGAACTTTGAGTCAACAGCGAGGGTGGTTCATCTCGTTTCGCGAGAGATACCAGAGAAGAGAGCCGGATTGTGGCTCTTTCAACCCTTAAGCCAAGAACACCCTTTTCAGTTCATGTTATCTTACAATTTGCCCTTCAATTTATTAGAAGATGTAGTTGTGTTAAAGTTTTCATCAAGTGGATAAATTAAAATAATTTAGACAACTTCAACTATATATAGTATTATTTATTTAACTATTACAATAGTAACATTATTGGTTACTTTAAAAGTTTTGATTGTTTAAAAAATACATTTCGAAGAAAATTTGAAAACACACGTCAAAAGAATATTTACCATATTTTGCCCCAGCCTCTTTTCTTTAAAACGCCTATTTCTTTTGTGAAGAACTTTCTTTGTAAATGTGCATTAAGTATTCCTGAAAACCCAGTCACGTGGTAGTTTAAGGATGAACCTTACTATGAACTAGCTCAGCTACCAACACAATGTTTCCAAACAATTTTATTATTTTAATAATAGTATTATCTACAATAAAATATCAAATAATGTATACCTTACAGACCTAACTTTTATGTAAAATTTTTTCAAACTTTGAGATTTTTACATGACTCTTATGGGAGAACGAATTCATTTTCCTACATTATTCTAATTTACTTTTAATTCGCACCAACAATTTCAAAAGAAAACTGTCGATATATTCTTCGACTTATATTGATTTGTCACCGACTTAATTTCGGATATGATGCCATTTAAATGTTCGAAATTCTTGATGGCCATTTAACATGGGAAAACTGAACTAGTCAAATCCACTGCTGTATTCGTAACAAACATATTCAAACTTTGTTATAAAATTCTTTATTACCTCATATCGTATTATTCTCCACATATTACATTATAAACAATGTTTTATAGAGTTTAAACATGCGTTTTCTGACTTAATTTATCTCAAGAGATAAGATTGTAATGAACATAGTCATTCAAAGCATCAAGGCGATATTCTCCGATGAAAAAGTACTCCTCCAGGTTTGACAAGTTAGTAAACGAATGTTCAACCTGCAGACAGCTTCATATAAATGCAAGTGCAGACATGACAAAACCATTCACGTTCACAATCTTACTCCTCTTTACATCGGACATCTACACAAATAAAACAAGTACACATCATACATTGTATATTGTAAGATTTTTCCCAGCTGTTTGCATAAAATCCCTGCAAGTTGGAAAGGTCGATGAAGCAATCATGTCAGCGCAATGGAATACCAAACCAAAGTCCAGGGGTTCGAACCCCCGCGGTGACCGATCTTCTAAACCTGCAGTTTATATTAAATATAAATGAGGTTTGTTGTATGAATACAGTCGAGTTCAATATGATATTTTCCACGTTTTACAAAAAAATACCTACGACGACCGGCTCATGTGCAGAAATTTATTTCTTCTAATTTAGAAAGAAATGAATCGCCAAATAAATTACAAAAAATATGAATGCAGAAATAAATACTTGCATATGATGCCTGCAGTAAAAATCGTCATAATTGTATAATGTCTACTATAAAACAACTAGCAAATGTGCGTCTAATATCAAGTAGACACCGGGTATGAGCAGATGTTAACATTTTTTTTAGTTTGCACAATATTGTATTTTCGACAATATTTTAGAAAGTTACTGCCTACTACAATTTATATTTGGTTACTTTTACTCGATGATGTATGTAAATGAATGTTGACCACTCTCAATATCTGATTCGGAATAAATAACCTTATTGATTTATTGTCGTTATACATATGTAAATATGTACATATGCCCATGCATGAAAATTACAGTAAATGGAGAAACCCACAAAAAAAGATCTCGTCTCCTTCTAACACTAGCAGTCTACTATGCCTCTTTCTTTCTCTCTCCTCTGTGAACCCTCGACTCACAGAAAGTCCCGATTTACAATACGGCAAGTGTTGAAATGTGTGATTGGTTATCGGCATGCCGCCATTTTGTCTTCTATATGCTGGAATATATTCCGCCTGGCAAAGGGATGAATTTCATTGTGATTCGTGCGACAATTTGCCATTGGATGGCTGCCAATATCTGGTGTAGAGGCGCCCCGAGAACTTGTCAATGCACCCTATAAACTACAAGTTGTGCGCCAGAATATGTGGAGACTTTGTCTGTACGCGCATGCGCACGCCGTCTTCTGCAGAAGATGCGATCAGAGGAGCTTGCTATTTGATGATAAGAGTGCTCGGGTAGCTAAATTGAAGATGAGAATTACGATTTAAACGGATCGCATATTTTTGATATTGTGATTTTGGTTAAAAAAAGGTGCAAAATTAAAAAGTAGACATTGAAATAATTCTAAACCTTTTTTCCTTTACCCTAGAGTCAGATAGTACCTACCCGTGCATTTTCGGATTTGAAGCTATTTTGACATTTCTCGCTAATTCTTTTAACTAAGCACTTTTTGTATATAGCCTAAAATAAACATTTCTTATTTTTCACTAAAAGGCGTTTCCAAATAAAGATTTGAAGAAAGATACAATGAACGAAATTGAGTTTCGCGCCGTAATCAACAATTCAAGATCTTAAACAATTTTGAAGGAGGTGGAAAACCATTTTCCCACAAAACTATATGGTTTCCCAGTGCAAAAGTCGTGCAGTATAAATCAGTCACCTATTCCAATATGTTTTGAGATGTTTTGAAAGGAATTGATGACGATGCGAAACTTATTATTATCCATTGTATCCTTTCTCCAGGTGACTTGCTTAATCACCGATATCTGAGAAATAATGTCGCAATTAACTAAACTTGGTACACTTATAATAAGTCACACGATCGAGCTACATGAAGTTGGTCCAGATTCCCACCCCTCGACAACTCTTCTCCGCGAACTTTTTAACCTCTCATACAATCAGAAAGTTTAGATTTCAAGAGGGATCCTTCCAGTGACAAATACCCAAGCCAACATCGCTTTCGTGCGACACAATTCCACCTCGATGTCGTGTAATTCTCTGAAGCTCACCAACCCATGACTTGTGCGCTGCAACGTCAGATGACGCCGAGGTTAGACGGATAGAAGCGAGGTCGAGGCAATAGAGACGTCGACGACGCTCCCAATCAACACGACGCCCTCTCTCGGACGCTCAATTAGAGATACAAGGAGAATGCACGAGGAAGGGAGGTTATATGACGCTGTTGTTAGAGAAGCGGCCAAAGAGCAACACAATGAAAGCAATTGCTTGGAGCGATGCACGGATCAAGTTGGCTGGGAAGGAAAAGAAACGCTTTTGCTAGACAATGAGTTGTGTTTTGTTGATACTGTTTCAAGACTTGGATCTTGATAATATAAATTAAGTAGCTTGAAGTAGATGAGTTTGTCAATTTACATCTCACTTCTTGTCATTCAAATCAACGCTCATTGCTGAAATTTAGGACACATAATCACAATCAAACAATCACATTATTGACAGCATCAAATGGATCCAACATTTTGAACGCATTTCGTTGATTGGTTGGAAAAAGTACGGGTACGTTGATTTCGATTTGTTGTCGATTTTGTTGAAATGTTTATACCATAATCTTATTTTTCATGAAATTATATGAAAACGCTTAAAACGCTAACGCTTTAACGATTATATTTATATATGTAAACCGAAGTTTTGACTTTGTGAAAGTATTGAGCTTTGTCTTGATATCTGATATCGTTACAGAGCAGCGACTCTCACGCAGCATATTGTGTGAACTTCGATATCACAGAGAGATGTCCTATTATCATAAAACATATTTCAACGAAAAACACAAAATGAAAACATTTCTCTTGCATTCATTTAAATTGTCTCCTCTCCCCATGTCGAAAAAGCGCGTATTTTCTCGCCAAAAAAGTCAAAGTTTTCTTATCGACTTTCATTCAGATGATCAACTTCTCCCGCCGAACAGTTCTACATCAGAACAAAAGTTCTATCTTATGGTTATTTTTAAATTGTATGTGATTCACGTGGCGACACAGGCAAGTCTCACAACTGTAGTAAAGCTCCATGTTATCCCAGCCTCCGCGTCCCGGGGGACATCGCCAGAGATGAGTTCGAAAGAAAAATGTCTTCCAGTAGTAAAACCATCTCGAACCAAACACTCTGATAGTTCTGGAAACAGTCATTCGAGTTGCTCCAACGCCTCCCCTCCCTTCTGTGATTCTCTCTTATCAAATGGGTAATCTAGAAGCGATTAACCATTGTCAGAGAGCGGATTTAGTTCTGTTCCATCCGAGATAGATAATAGAGACGATCTGCAATTCATCCTAATCGGAGGAGAAGGATTCAATTTGTGGAGTTTGAATCAAGAGCGGTTTCGTACGGCGTGACTTCTATACTTTGAATAGTAAACAGTAATTGTGGTGTGTTTCTGACGATTTATCAGCCAGGGAAATGTATACTATTTCGTGGAGCGCAGCTAAATAAATGATTAAATTGGTGATTGGTTGGTTTCAAATATCACGCTACACTTTACGCTCTGTCAATAATAGCACAGAATATTTGTACAACAATGTTTCAATTACTCAACTTGTATGTTAATGGAAGGCAAAATATACATTGGTTTAGTAAAATAAACTACTGTGTGGCCGCAGGCGGTTATCTTGAATGCTCACACAAATATAGCTAACTGTATTCCACTAGCAAAACGCTCAGTGTAACTCGTTGATAAGCGAGCTCTCGTATTGCACGCGATTTGATATGCGTTTGCAAGTCTCTGCTCTACAGGCCTTGGAACCGAAGCATCAAGATAGCAGTGATAAAATATTTGAATTTATTGGCATACATTTGTAAATATTTCAAGATTGTAATATTATAAAATGTCTTTAAAATGACAATAACTTTTGAAAATAACAACAGATCTGTCTGAAAAGCTACAAAAATATCTTAAATGTTGGTCCCAATGTCCACGCAAAGTTTTAAGTTGATCGGTCAAACGATTCTAGTTTAAATTTAAAAAATCACATGATAAATTTATTTTAATTCTAACCAATCAACGGATTTCCATGAAATGTATAGGTAACTCTAAAACAATAAGAAGGCCTCAAAAACTATGTAACAATTCGATTTGATACGTCGAACGGGCCTACAGGCCATTTACATTTATCAACCAATCACAGAATCCTGTTCAAAATGATCTCAGAGACCGCTTAGATTACAAGTACATGTGCAAAATTTCAGATCGATTGGTTGAACGGTCGGACCTGGGCACTGCAAAAAAAATAAACACAAGAGAGAAAGTGCCATAAGAGTACCGTGGTGCCTCTCGTCACCGTGGTGACTCCCGTCACTCGTCAAAATGTGGTGAAGCGTCGTGGTGACGCTTAATAAATTAGTTAAACCTATTTTAATAGAACACTAAAATAATTATATTTTTATAATCAATTCTTAGAGAAAAAAATCAATTCTGTACTCCCGAGTTTGACATTATTATAGATAGTTTAAATTGGCACCTACTATTTGATTTTTAAAAATTCTGCTTGTGTGGAGAAACATCTCTAAAATCTCTAAAATCCTTCAAAGAAGGTTGTCGGGATTACAATTCCAAGGTTTTTCTTCACTCGAATAGAAATTACAAAAAAGCAAATAGTACGCGCCCATATTAACTCGCTATAGTCTATACGAAATAATACCAAAGTATGGAGTAGGTACACTCGGCCAAACAAAAATTGATCGTTGATCAAATTTGATTGACTGATAAATGTTAGATCGCACCTTCCGAAGTCAGTTCAAGCAATCTCCTTGTCTCACTCTAGTAGGTGACCCCACATTTCAACGATAATAACAAGCTTTGATTGGTATGGGACATGACCAGCATTCATTCAAATTTGGTCAACGATCAATTTTTGTTTGGTCGAGTGTACATACATTGATCTACGATTTCTAAGAGTTAAATACGATTATTTTCGGACTTTGAGGACGTATCAGAGCCTTAGAGGTCGTAATGTACTCCAGAGTTTGACATTATTATAGAGAGTTTAAATTGGCACCTACTATTTGATTTTTGAAAATTCTGTTTTTGTGGAGAAAAATCTCTAAAATACAATTTGTAGACCACCGCCTATAAATAAGGTTTTTACTGGATTTGAACATTGTTCAGGGCAGTGCCATTACACAACCATTTCTATGCGGTTTGAACTATCGTAATTTTCGGCCAAAAATTGTCAATGTTGACAATATAATATTTGATCACAATATCATTGTTTTTTAATTTGATATCTTATAAGTCAATATGTTTTATTTGTTAGGAATGGATGCTATAAATTGAATTTTCTTCTTGTGACTTCTGTAATGTTGTTATTGTTTATTTTGGCATGCCCGAATCGATTTGCATTTGTTGGAAACTTTACAATATTTTACTTTACTTCTGAGACTTAGTTGGGATATTTCTTGTGTGCCTAACAAGTGTGTTCAAAATATTTTGTTATGTGATTAATGGAAATTAAAATAAATAAATGTATTGCAGTTTCTTTTGACAAGGAATTCGCGCAAGACTCTGCAACCTCTGGGAAGTGACACGGGTTGTGATACATGAAGCTCGAACTGCAGTTAGAAGCGAGCCATGAATGCAGGTGTTACATGCAGTTACGTAGTGCAGTTGCAGTCGCATCAGTAGAGAAAATAAAATGCGCATCAAATGCATAGTTCAGTCTCATTAAATCCCGCGTCGTGGAAACCAAATCTTCGAGACTTTGACATTGCTCAGTACAGCAACCCTCATTACATTAAGAACACATTGACAATGACCTACATTCTATTTTAATATGTAGCATTCATTATCAAACATTTCACTTGAGTGGTCTCAACGTTTGCATTCTATTAGAGAAAAGTGTTATTTCTTGGCAAAGAGATGCCGAGTGCAACGATAAATAAAATCGAGCGTAGGATGTCATTCAAGAAATACAAATTGAAATAGTTCGGGTTTTTACTTTACGTTTGTGACTCGTTTCGAACTCTACGTGATACAATTGAAGAGCAATAAGTATGTCGATATTGTAGGTGATACATAAATAGAATCCGTGACATGAAGGAATGTCCTGGAATATGAGGCTGAGGATTGACTCAACTGTGAAAGGAAGGAGCAACTCCACGGAGGGCAATTTTCCATTGCAGGTCACTGGGACGTGTCCTTGGTCGATACTTATTTATCATTTACAACAGGGAAGTAAACACGAGGGAATTCTAAAGGAATGTACAGACATTTATAATATTTTACTCACGTGTGCGTGAACTGATAATCATGCGCGTTTGCATAATTCTAATTCATATGTACATTATTTTACGATATCATTTGAAAATTTATGGGTATTTTGAAGTGAGCTTTGATTCAACCCAATTTGTAACCCTTTAATTGTTTAGTAGAAAATAGCCCATTACATTTAAGTCCATATGCCACAAGGTTGACAAACATTCTGTCCATAATTGAATGCTGGGCTGCATCCGCTGTGAAACCAATACTTCTTTCGAACTGCGCATGTTTTATATTGATATTGCATTCATTTAACATGAAAGTTGGCTAAGTCATTGTGTTGATGTGGATTTGATATAATCTTTCGTAATTTTCCAAGAAATTGTTAGTTACATGGTTCTTCCAACCCCACATTCAGTATTTGGACCACGGGCATGCGTAGTAGCTCAATACCGAACGTCTGATTCTTTGGGCCAATTGAAGAATTTATATCTCCCGAATTGTAATAATTATTTGAAAATATTTGAAGGCGAGTGTGATAATTTACATGATTACTTGGGGTAAAATGCCTTCAGACGTACAGAATTTATTAAAATATTATTGCATTTATATTTTGCTCCTCTAGTCCATGCGCTCAACGTCGATTCTATACCAGTAACTCAATGATAGTATTTCAACTTCAGACTCACTTCTTAATAGTTTCTCAATTATCGCCATATGAATGGTTTCAAAAGTCTATCACTTTTATATTTTGTAGATGGCGCCCAACTGCCCACACGTATTATGTTCTATTCTTTACTTTAGTAATACCATCTCGATTGCGAACCAAAATTGAAGTAGGCTGCAGAAAAAGATCAGTAATAGGATTTTAAGGGGAAGGACCGGCTGACTGCTCCTAGAGAATCAGCCCTAATTGCTATTGTGGGCGGGGTTTTTATAGGTAGAAAAGGCGGGATCAGATTTGGCGACGAATTTGTTGTCATTACTGTGATTGGTCTAGCTGGGAACAATGTTTGATATGAATGTTTTCTTCCGACTTTAGTTCCCATGCAAAAAATTTAAACAGAAGTGAGATCGGATACCCCGAGTATTGTTGTTATGATCGCTGGGTCCAGACTGGTTACCAACTCAAATGACATCATTGGCATCACTTTCACAACACGAACAAAATCATCGAGGATCAAGAATAATCACACGCAATAAAGTGTTCAACACTTATCTAATAGATTCAAAGATTGCAAATCCTTTTATTGATTTTTAACCATTATAACGGCGATATATGACACTGATCTTATTTCACCACCTGAGAGTATAATGCCATTGGAAAAATTTGTTTACGAATAGGTATAGGTAGTCTCATTTCTCTCTGGGTTCTTTACTAAGAGAATAATATTATCGCAATCAGAGCAAGAAAATCATTTTAGTTTTTGTGCATGTGGTTCTTGTAGTAGAATGTAGACACTGTCTACTGTCTACTTCTTGTAAGTAGAGAGTAGAAAATACGAAAAATAATGAAATAAAGTAATACAAATACACATGAATATTTCCAGCCTTTTCTCCGGACTATATAAGTGGTATGTTGTGAAATTTATAAATCAATGAATTAGGAAATTTTGAAATAATATCATATATTATTTCATTGCTCAAAACTAGTAGAAAAAATCAACAAAAAGTCACACACTTTATGTGTTATATTTTGAAACCTTTGACACCTACATCGTTTTTTTTTTTTTTTTAAATGGAATGGTTGGAGTAATGATAACGGTCAATACAACAATTAAATAATTATTCGCCGTTTGTCTGACAAATCATTGCTATCGGTGACCTAAACCTGTGTTCGGGATTAACGTGTGAAATAACACGTACAATGTATAATTATCATTCAGTTGCTATGATACACATTGCAACCAAAAATATTTCTTTACCTTTATAACATACAGTTTTCAGTTATAAATAATAAAATAGTGCATACAGTAGAGACACACATTGATGTGCTCTTAGCGAGCGTCGAAATTCATCTATTATTCTGCACTAGCAATTGTAGACGGGAAAACTGTTCGACATTGTTGTCACAATGAGAATAAATACACATCGTGACATAACCTTGCCGAGATTGACTCAAGAATAATAGATAGCCCGAGATGCTACTATTTACAGTGAATTATTATGGATGCTTAGAGAAGTGTTGCCAATTTCAACAGTTATTCAATTAGCAAAAATATATTTATATCTTCAAAAAAACATAAATATTCAAATTAAAATTTAAAAAATAGCATAAAAATAATATTAAGTGAAGTCTTTATTAATACAACAGCGAATTTTCTTATGATAAATTAAATTGTTGGGAAGATTTGTACATGGCTGTTTTGAATATCAACATTCTATGTTTCTGAAAATTTTCACTTACATTTTATCAACTTACAATGAAAATTTAATTTTAGGCCATTTCCAACATTCTAGACGGTATACACTTTATGATAGATAGATTTTTATAAATTAGGTAAGATGATTTAGACAACTCTGAGGTCCGTCTGTCTCCAGTCGTCGTTGATTGTGTAAATGCCGGGGAACCTGATGATTTTGGTGACATACAAACTCTCGCTATCAGTGTACTATTTATATTTCCATGCTGTCTCTTAGGACCCTCCCATCATCCCCTTCCACACCGTTACTGGAACTCCCAGAATGTTTACTTGCAACTTCAGTCGGTTTCAGTGCCCCTGGTTTTATGCAAAACTCATAACATTGATGGTGTGAGAAAGCAAATTGTGCCTCTACCGATCAAGTTAGAAAAAAAGTTTCAAGAGCAAAGTTGCTTGAAATTAAATCTAGTTTAAGCGTCGTTGAACCAATTTTTTAAATTATTAGTTTTATTTACTCAATAATTACGCAACATATAACTACTTATAACTTTAAGGTGATTAAAAATTTCAAATAAGTGGTCAACGCTGCATAATCTGCAATTCATTCTCCACAACTTTGTCGCTTTAACATCTAGTCTATCTTCAACGAGACGGGACGATAACTGCTTTCCAGCCGAGGTCCTCATTCAGAGGCTCTTCCTTCCCCTTAAGCTTATAAATCCACTAGCGTGTAATATTTTACCCACGAATAAACAATCCGGTACTCAATAGAAACCCTCTTCTATAACCAACCATGAAAGTCCCGTGTCAAAAAGGAAAACCTCTTTTTAAATTCTACGTCCTTTGTCAGTCGAGTATGAATAATCAATACCATCCACTGGAAACCAATCTTCTAAATGGCTATCGACTTATCTCGTTATTAGACCAATGGAACGATATTCTAAAGGACACATAAACTGCACTTCACTCTTTAACGATGGGCTTGCTTCTCTTTTCATCCGAGAGAAAAAACTTCAATTCAATTTACATGAAAAGCATCAAAGTAGTCGCTACTGAACTCTTTTGTCTTCTTTCACGAATGAATTCCGAAAGATTGATTGATGTTTCTACTTCAGCAATTGAACGTGCAAACTGAATAAAATAATACGACTTTCATCACATCTTTCAGCAGAAGTTTGTTTTTATCTGTTCTCTGTCGAACGCAATTCATTATGTTTTATGCTCGTGGAAAGTAATTATCTTGCATTTGTCAGAAACATGTGCTTGCCACTGACATCTCAATAGTGCATGCAATTACTGAAATAACAATTTCGTAATTTTCTCTCGACTAGTTTGTAATTAATTTCACTCGCCAATCAAAATTAGAATGACAAATCATTCAGCCTTTGGAATAGTGTTCTAAACTCAACATATAGCAAAATATGCACGGCCAATGTTGAAACGTGTGGAGAGAATAAGAATTGGGTCCAAAATTATTGTCATATTTGACAAAATAATTGTGACGATTTTAACATTTTCCCTCAGTTTCTTTGAGATTAATTTTTTGTTCAACTTTACTGCGTCTCTCCTCCATTTCGTCAAATAAATAATTCAAATTCTAAATTGGTCAATATTCAATGAAGATGCTTCCAAAAAATTTATTCCCGCATGTGTTTACAATTTTCTCAAGTTAAAAAAGTAAAATGTGTACATATGGGTCTAAATCTATAGGTATTATGTAAATGCATTGGTTAATTGATTGATGTTAACGCTTTTAGAGTAAATATTTGTCTCTGAGGGTATTTCAAAAACTGTAATCAAAACTATAACACAAATATAATTTTTAAAATAAATAAACAGAATGAAACATCCCACGCAATATCCGTTCATGAAACCTTTGCATTTAGTTGACTTGTTCAATGAATATCAGTTTGTCTATCGAAGCGTCGGGCGTAAGCAATCCGACCACCCTCGCACGCGACTCGAACCCATGGCTCTTCGGTTCGGCATCCATTCTCCGTCGCAGTCTAACGACGTACTTTGCCGGATAATATGTCTCAGGATTGCTTTCGATCTCATTCGAAACACGAGAGGAAGAGAAGTTTTTAGAAATTTGCTATCGGATTTCCTTTTAAAGGATTCCTTGTAGGTTTTCAGGGAGGATTTGATATCAATTATTTATGAAAGCCATTGGTTGTTTTTGTCTGAGCTTTGTGTTGAATTTGATTTGTCCGTATTGAATGCTACCGACTTTGGGTTGCGGCGAAGAATTGGTAATGCCTCGATAACACAGATGTATCCGCCGAGAAGATGGGGAATTCATTCCGAGGAAACTAATTCAATTCTACTGGGATACCATCCTGGCCTTTTCCTTACACTCGCGCCATCCATCTTCATCAATCAAAGAAAACGCGTATTCATCTTCTTTATTTTCTCTTAGTTTTAATCAAAAAACATACGGGAGACGTGGACGCAACTGGAACTGATTTACAATGACCTGTCCGCGACATGGCTGTCACAGTGACACGCCTATGCAGGATACACGCTCTTCCCCAACCTCTGCCACAATGCGAGGAGATTTAGATTCATTCTGTAACTCAGATGTACATAGACGATGTCCATACAGGGCCATATTATCCATAAGGCAGCATAGGCATAGGGCCTACGAAGCTTTTGGGGCCTACGAAAGTGTCAGAAAATTGATTTCAAAGTGTCAAAAAACCAAAAAATGCCCTGCGGGGCTGATTTTAACATGTCTCCCACCACCCAAAGTGCCAAATTTAAAAAATATTAAATATTTCAACAAAATACACCTCATAATGTGTCAAAATTTATTTCAAAGTGTCCAAAAACCAAAAAACGCTCTGCGCCCCCCCCCCCCATCCCCCTTAACCCGTCAGATATTGTTTTCCTTGCCTTGCCCCCACCTGGCAGAAATCCTGCGGTTGCCCATGCCCGTTGTTTCCTTCAGCAAAACACTAAAGATCATTGATAGTCTCCCCACTTATTATTTTACAAATTAACCACTGGGAAAATTTTAATATTTGGGACAAGGAGAGAGGAGGGGGGGGGGGGGGGGGGTGGCTACGAAAAAAGTACTGCCTAGGGCCTACGCATGGGTCCATATTCTCGATTTTGCGTTATACACTTTTGAGTCATGCAATTGCCATTTGACAGAAAGTCAAGGTATACAGTTATGTTGAAGTGTTCTCAAAATATGATTAGATGAAAGTAGAATTGAAAGTTTATGAGCTCTCATTAAGAATCATCGAAATAGACATCAAGCTTTCAACCTCTGAAGGCATTAATTTAATTAGTTTTATGAACAGTAAGTTATGAAATTATTTGCATGGAAGTACTCCGTGGCAGGTTCAACCTTAACATGATGTAAACTTGTGAGATACTTTTCTATGTGAGTTCCGTACTTTGCTTGATGCAAATTCACTATTATTGGGATATCATTTGCTGCCTTGCGTCGAATTTAGAATTATTCAATTTAATGTCTTTTAAACTAAATAGGTCAGTAATTATGAATAGTCAGTTACTAACTTTCAAAATTATTAATTTTCAATTGCTTTAAAGCCGGAAGCAGGCCGGAAGAATGCAACTTGGGAAATGACTTTGAGAGCGATTTTGTCAGTAACAGTCTTATCAAAACACTAGATGTCTCATGGTAATTGAACGGTCTTGATGTCAGATGTCCTCTGGGTCTTTCGTGCACTTCTATAAATGACATGGTTCATTTGGAGCTCGGATAAATATTCCTGGATGCCATTTATAAAATTTTGTATTGATAATTATTCACTATTGAGCGAACGTCACAAAGGGTACTTTTAGGGCGCATTTTGTTTGTTTTTGTAGACAAACCAAAACACCGTTCAATCAATCGTTCTGAAAATTTGCACAGTGCACTAATGTATTGAGAGCTCAAAGGTATAGATTTTGAACAAGATCAATTGTGATTCGTTGAAATTGAACTGTTTGACTGATCAACTTCAAATTTTGTGTGGTCATGGGACCAACATAAAGTATTTGAAAATTTTCAGAGACATCTGTCAAGAACTTAAATGCAATTTTACTGACATTTTATACTGATTTTGAAATAAGTTGTCTAATATATTCAAAGAAATTTCAAAGAAATTATCACTTTTCCTTTGACGCATTTAATTGCATGATCTTTATAGCGATTTCCAAGATCTTACAGCAGCAACTCGAATATGAATAAGGCTGACTTATCAACGCATTGCACCGAGCGTTTTTCTAGTGTTATAATTTGAACAATCTGAGAGACGCCATATTGGACTGGCGTTAAAGCACAAGCGTTTGTTCATGTTCAGAGTATGTTTCAACAGAAAGTAGAATATTCATGTAATTGCGAGTGGGTTGTACTGAATGTTGAAATATGAAATGAGAATAATTGTCACTTGAGACGTTCTTTCTAATTTACCTTGCTCTATTCTCGACTGATTTTTATGCCTCCACTGACTGAATACATTGCTGCGACGGATAATGAAAAATCTTCACTATTATGCATGGCTTGGTACAGTTTTCAATTCTAGCAAGCAAACATCGCATAGAATAACCACGTTATTCACTATTTCTTTTTAAAATAAAATAAAATACACGATTTTTCCCTCAAGTATCGAAAGCTTCATTCTTCCTTATCTCTCAACTGTGCTTTTCTATGAATATTATGCTTGAATTAGCATACGTTAAAACAGACATGGAAAGTGTTTCTCGGCTAAGCGAACTGAAAATCTAATATATAATACGTTTGGTTGTTTAACAATAACAGTAGAGTGTCTCTCTCACTCTCTCATTGAGCAATAGATCCTATCTCACCATCTCTCTCTCGGAAAGTAGGCTTTTCTCTGTACTCTACACGGATAGCCTTTATAGTGCTGCGTAAAGAAACAATGGGCTGAGAGAGAGAGAGAGAGAGAGAGAGAGGTCGCTTCTTCCTTGCGATGGCGCGATTAGCCCCGAGTAGAAAGAGCACGAACCGCGAAATTAAAAGAATCAGGATATTGCAACGAGCGGGTGGAGAGAAGAAGAACGAGAAGTGGAAAAGGATTACTGAAGTGGAATGAGACATTTTCCGAAGAGAAAGACAACATGACACCGAGGAAAAGCGAGAAAAGCGGGTATAATGACTTCATGTAAATGAAGACCTGTTTCCTATTTGATGATACGTAAATATGCTTGTTGTTCTTGTCATGTCTCTTATAACGACTAATTACTCCCGACTTGGCTCCAGGTAGTAATCCAAGTTGGAAAGCGCGGTCTTCGTCTCAAACGGCGTTTAAAGAAACCTTCTATGCAATTCCTTCCGCATACTTGTTTCTTTTGTTATCAAGGAGAGTTTATAATATCAGGTTCAGAATTTCTAAATTTCTGAACTTTTGGATTAATTAGAAGCGAACGTTATGGTAATTTTAGAACACTTTCTCCTCTGTTTACTATTTTTTATGCACCACCTTGGATTTCGAGTAAAATCTTCTGATTGGTGTACGTAGTGAAAACTAACTGTGTCTAATCGAGTTTAAATTTCTAATTGATCATCGGAACCAACGTTCCGATTTTTCAAATTCTCAGACAAATCGGTCAATAACTCAAAGTTATGGTCAATTATGTAAGATTATTTTGATATATTTGTAAAAATTATATTATTATTTAGAGTGTGCACGGTGCCTTGATCACTGATGGGATTTCATAATGCTTCGTATTTACAGCAGTTTCCAAAGTCTAGACCAGCAACCCTCACAACATATTAATGTGCATGCAATTCAAAGCTCGCTTATCAACGCGTTACACAGAGCGTTTTCTAGTTATGGATCAGCGCCAAAATAACAAAATATTAATTTTAGGGATCGGATATTTGCCTGATTGTGCAAATTTATCCAAGTCAAAACGAAATAAATTTAATACATTATAAATTAAAAATGTGTTTTAACGAATTTTTATAAATATCCATCAAAGTACCTGAACTGCATATTTAAAATATGTGACCTCCGGTGGAATTCATATTCCGATGCAGTTCATATTTCGAAGCTGTTCATATACATAACATCATCCCATCTGAGATTGTCAGAAAGTTTCTTCATTTCATACATCAGATCATTGATTATCAGTAAGAATCGTAAATTTGTCTGGAAATTAAACGCTTCAACTCTGAAGTTTCCAATTGGTTTGTTTATGGAACTCTGCTAGTGTAGGTTAGGCTCTGATAACACTTGTAAACTTATTACATATTCTGGGTAAGGTCTAGGTCTCTGCTTATCAGTATACCCTGTAACATTAGTATTCAGACCCTGGATAGTCCCTTAGAGAACTTGCGGCTCATAATAATGTAGTACGCTTTGGCAATTTGTCATACGTGCTATGACCCCCCATTATTTCGGCTTCTGAGGCTAACCCTGCGGTTACCGATGCATCTTAAACTGCGCAAGATTAATGTATGGTTACAATCATCGCTGGTAGTTTGTTGAATAATTCAACTTACTAAATCACTTGCATATCTCAGGATTATACCAATTAGCTATAACCGCACCCATCTTTAAGCTAAATATTATATATGTAGTAGTTAGGGGTAAAGAAAGAACGTTATACATCCATAAAAGCTATATTCCGCAAAATTGAACGAACGAACGTGCATATGTGGAAGCATTTGTGTTTGAATTGTTCTAGTAAATGTATGAATCATTTACAATGAAAGCATTAAGAACACTTATGATGAACGAGCACCGATACTTGCAACATTTCGAAACAAAATTCGTCTCTGATAAGACAATCATATTATTTTGACGAATAAACTAGCATTTATCTTTATCGCTACATCAATTGGGCCTCTCAAACCATGGTGTACCTAAATTAAAAGTTGAATGGTTCGTGTGCATAAAGAGTCAAGCTAAGTCTTACACCTTCACAATTGCCACAGGCTAGCCAGTCATATGTGGCCTAGTCTGACTAATGTATTAACCTGTTTATGATAAATTAAATGCTAAAACAACAAACAAACCTCTCTAGGAAATATGAAATGTAACATTTTGAGCATAATTCCCGGATTAACATTTTTTTTTGTTTACTTACACCACTCTGGAGTCCAAATTTGATAACTTATTTCGAATAAAACCTTGACAGATTTCGCTGAAAATACAAAAAATGAGCTTTATGATCATGCAAAGTCCAACTTTAGACCAAAAGTTAATCTTCACGTTTCAACCAATGAGAGGATTTGTGAGTAACTTTTTCAAGATTGTGTTAAAACTTCAACTTCAGTGTGACTTGTATTGCACAAACAAGTTACTCTAGACAAAAGAGTTAAGAGGAGGTACTCTGCAACAAAACTAAATGAACAAATAATTTAGCCAATAGAGATAAAGTTTTCGTTGCTGTGTGAATGAAAATAATGCTAGATTTCCACATTCTTTGTTCTCAATTGAATTTGATATAAGATCATTCCCAGACTGCCCTTATGCAGATTGAGGTCGAAACTCCAGTGTCATACATTCAACTGAAATGGAACAAAACACTCCAAGTCACAGGAGGAAATGCAAAGCAATTGCCTTCAAGATGACATAATAAGTGCATGTTTTACAGCAGAAGAAACTCAATCAGTTGCACAAAGATGTATATTTCTTACTTTTATTTCCCCTCGTCCTCTTCTTACATTATTCGTTCATATAATGACGAAGAGAAGAGCAGAAGAGTACAGTAGCTTAGGAGAGACAAATCTCAGTATAGGAAGGGATTTGAAAATAGTACTTCTAGATTGAGGCAATAGTTTACATGAAATATGAAGATACGTTTCTTATTTCTAGTGCCATGAAAAAGATGTCGACTAAACCCCACAGAAGAGCAGGTTGATATATTACAACAGTATTATATCATATAAGTTTTCTGTTTCATATCGTATGTATATATATGTGGATATTATCTGGTAGAGGCCCGGACTTTGAATATAGCTGAGTGCATTGCTTCAAAAGAACTGAAACCACTCTCACAGAATAGCTCAATGAATGAAAAGCAGCTCCAACTGTGTTTTTACTCTCGACGGAAATTTAGATTGGATTCTTTTGTTGGGTTTAACAAGCATTTCCTCCACTTCAATGTCTTCTGTGTTAGTTTGGACGTTTTTTTTTTGTTTGTAAAATTATTTCCAACCCGAGATTTCTAGAGATAAATTAAATTTCTCTTCAACAGATACCTGTTTTTTGCAGAGAGAATATGATATTCGAAAACATAAAGAACTAATGAACACAAAATATAAAGTATATTCGAGCCAACATTGTGATAGAAACATAATCTTGGATAAAACTCTGCTATTCTAATTAAAAACCCATAAAAGTGCTCGATATTTCGCCGACTCGTTCGGTCGGCTTCCTCAGACGAGACCGAGAGACAACACCAGCACAACATGAACCTGCGAGCGTCACCACGGTACTCTCATGGCACTTCCTCTGTTTGTGTTTTTTTTTGTTTTTTTTGCCTGCACTGCCCAAGTCAAACCGCAAAACCAATCGATCTGAAATTTTTCTGATCCTGTGATTGGTTCAAGTTTAAAAAATATCTTTCGATTGGTAAATCCGATCAAATTGAAATTTCCAAAGTCATTGCAACCAACATTGTCCTCAATCTTACAAAGTTTCAGCCCAATCCTCCCATTGGTTAAAACTTAAAACCATCTATCTTGTGTTTTTTAAATTTCAACTAGAACCGTTTGAATGATCAACTTAAAACTTCGCCTGGTCATTAAGACCAACATTTTAGGTATTTTTGCCAATTTTTAGACTTATCTGACGTTTTCTTCAAAAGCTATTGTCATTTTAAGGACATTCTTTTCTATTATCTTAAAATATTTACTAGGAAAACGCTCAGTGTAACGCGTTGATGAGCGAGCACAGAACATGCAACATCCCCATAGTAACGATGCACGACACGGCACAAGACGATTTTCTCTGCAATTTTTCAATCTCCATAATACTCTGAATGAATAACAGATCCATTGTGTCATGAAGTCTTACCTACATACCTTCTCCAGAAATCTCTTGTAACATCCCATTCTAAACTCGTAAAATTACAATTAATACTTGACTGATTGGGCTTACAATATGTAAAATTTAATATTAAGTTGGTCTTGATCACCATGCAAAATTTGAACTTAATGTGAACATTTTTATTGTCGACCAATCAGAAGACATTATTTAAACTTAAACCAATTAGAGGATTTGGCCTTAGAACTGCATCCGATTTTATGCGCTAGCTCAAAAATGCTTTCATTTTACTGTACATTGTGGATAGCTTGGCTGCTCTACAGGCCTTGCCTTGGAACAGAAGCTTAAAGAAGGCAGGGATGACAATTTAGTATACATTTTTCAAGATTATGGAATAAAATGACCTTAAAATGACAAAACTTTTGAAAATAACGACAGATTAGACTGAAAATTGGCAAAAATATCTAAAATGTTGGTATACCAATGACCACGCGAAGTTTCAAGTTGATCGGTCAATCTGTTCTAGTTTAAATTACAAAAATCACCGTAAAAATGGTTTCAAATTTGAACCAATGGGAGGATTTGGCTGAAATTTATTATGATAGGGTAAATTGTTGGTTGAAATGACTTTGCTAAATTTCAAATTGATCGGAACAACCAATCGAAAGATAATTTTTTTTAAATTTGAACCAATCACAGGAGCCCGTTCAAAAACGATCCCAGGGACCTCATAGATTACGTTAGTATGTGTACAAAATTTCAGATCGATTGCTTGAGCGGTTTGACCTGGGCTGTGACCACACAAAAAAAAAAACATACAGAGAAAGTGCCATAAGAGTACCGTGGTGACGCTCGCTACGCTCGCTCAACAAACTTATGCAAATAGTTTCAATTATTATATAAGTGCTATCTTGATGCTTCAGGTCCAAGGCCTGTCGAGCAGAGACTTGCAACCGCACATCAAATCGCATACAATACGAAGGCTCGCTCATCAACGCGGTATACACATAGCGTTTTTAAATAGAATGCAGAGTTTTATCCAAGATAAGTGTCTGGTTGGTATATGTCTTCTCGATTAATTCCTCTAAAGCTGTTAGGCGAACATTGCTGATTCACGTCCACGCTTGCAGTGCTGTCGAAGCCAGATTCCTGCGTTTTGACGTTCGATGTGGGCTTATCTGACTTTGACGTTTTCGATTTAATAATATACGTGCTTGATGTTTTATATTCAATGCGACGTCCCTCATTCTGCAGCATAAAGACGACGAAGAGACAAGTTAAAGTAAGTCATTGAAGAACAAGTGAAACATTTCCTGTGTCTGGAAATAAACTAAGATGCAAAATACAAAACGTGAACCGAACTCGGATGTACGTTTCTGGCTTCCGCCGGGACACGATTTATCACGGATTTATTTCAAGATTATACAATAACGGTGGAGTCACATTCACGTAGGTGTGTTGAGGCAATGCCAAAAACAAGTGCAAGTATTTGTGAAATGTTCCTGCCAGATTTAATTTGGTACTAAAGTATGTTGGCCACCCATTCTATTTTACAATTTCATTCAAATAATAGGTAAGGTGAAAAATGTTTAATTACGGTTTAATTTAATTTAATTACTTTTTATGAATAGGTATAGGTACATAATCAAATTTAGAAAAGTAGATGAGAGGAACGCTGTTTCTTTATTCCTGCCTTCTATTTTATGGTGTTATAAGTGGCCGAGAGTCTTGCAACGTACGTTGCCAACTTGCAAGTTCTTACAGTAATGATCCAATTGAAACTAATGTACTGTACATGTGGTGAATCATACATTGTCCTACCCAAGATATTATGAACACTAACTATAGCAGTTCATTAAATCTATGATCGTACCTTTGGAATTGTACTATTTTAATATTAGTATTATTGTGATAATTATATTATTTATTGTTAGGTATTTGTATACCATAAAAAACACTCCGTGTAAAAAAAACAGCCAAGTCTCTTCAACTAAAAAAAAATTATGAAATCTAAAAATTCTGCACTGAAACGTAGTGATATCAAAAAATGAGCCAAGTCAAAACTTTATTTGAAAATTAAAAAATACTTGGCGCATCGTGTAAATAAATAGCTAAGAAGTATAGGCTAGATATAAATACATATACTTATAGTATACCTACAATGCCCTAAAAAAACGATGCGCCAAGTATTTTTTAATTTTCAAATAAAGTTTTGACTTGGCTCATTTTTTGATATCACTACGTTTCAGTGCAGAATTTTTAGATTTTATAATTTTTTTTTTTAGTTGAAGAGACTTGGCTGTTTTTTTTACACGGAGTGTTTTTTATGGGGATATCACTTATTTTTTTAGTTTATTTACACAACTTGTAAAACTTATTGGGGCAACAATGACTAATTCCTTTAAAAAAATACGCTATTTCCGAATTAGTTACTAAGAAAAATATTGTTTGGAGCTAAATATAAACTTAAAGTGATATGCCATGAAGAATTGCGAAAGCATCGTTCCAATAGGTCCAGCCGTTTTCGAGATATGGCATCACTTCCGGTTTTAAAAATGGCGGCTGAAAGCTCTTACACATTGTATTATTATGTATATAAATACTAATATTTCATTATAAGCCTTCTGAATATGTAGTTGGTTTTTATATAAAGGGGAAGTGAATTTAGGCAGATTTCGCTAAACTATGACATCATTTCCGGTTTCAGTAATTAGAAAACTTTAATTTCACTGTTGTTATTTCATATAAAGGACCGTTTGAATCGATTGGCGCAAATTTCGTTCCGATCGGTTTAGCCGTTTTTGAGATATGACGTCACTTCCGGTTTCAAAATGGCGGCACAAAAAATTCGTAAGGGCAAGGTATCTTCAGGCAGACGAGCTGTATATGTGGTGAAAATTTCGGGTAAATCGACCCAGCCGTTTAGGCTGTGGCGGAGACCGCGGAATTTATTGGAAGATGAATCATTATTATAATCATCTGAAGAAAGCCGTACAATTTCACGGTTTTCAGGGTCCTCTAGTTCGCAAACGGAATAACCCATTGTTCCCAAATTTGGTAAATGTGGTGGGGTGGGCCATAGCTCGAAATTAAGATATTTCGCAACAATGTGAGATTTCCTGATTTTAAGATCCAGTAGGCCGAAAATGCCAGTTTGATGCTTACAGTAAAAGTGGGTTGCATTGTCATTGGCACCAGCATTATAAGTGTATTTTGACAAATTTTAATGAACTTCAAGCGTAGGTAATAGACATTTTACTGACAATTGTATGCTTAATTTGAAATGGCCCTGTAGCTATACACCTCCATTTTTGATCTATCAAATAGTCTCCTATAAATTTGATTAAACTCATATTTTGCATGGTCGTTAAGATCAATATTATCTCTTATTTTAAAAATTTTCAGCCCAATCAGTCAAGAACATAATGCACTTATTGACAGTTTTAATATCTGTCAGAAATGACGTATCAAATGAATGTTTCCACTTCCAAATGGATCTGATTTGCTTTATGTACCAAAGTGTATAGATTGATTGAGTGGATCATTCATATTTCAATTTAATATGGATGTATGATTCTGTGCGTTTGGTACGGAATTCCTGTTGAAGAATTTACACGTACCAGTGCTCGCTCATCAACGCGTTACACTGAGCGTTTTCCTAGTATAGAAAACACCTGCTACTTTGGGAGAGAAAGTTAATGATGAAGAGAACTAGACGAACTATTATTTATGCAAGTATTCCCTTCTCCGTCCATCCACAAGTAAAACTAATAATTTCATAGATGATTTGAATATAATTGCGCACTAGTGTTAGTTCTGGAGAAATAAACGACAACATTTAACACTTAATCTCAGCTTTACAACGTTTCCCGGAGGCGAGACTTTCATCTACTTGATACAGTTTGAAATTGGTCCATGATATAGATATGTATCTCCGGTGGCTTCAATATTATCTTCCTTTCATCTCGCTCTATCCATCTCCTCGGCCGCAATATTGAATATTGTGTCTAGCTCGTCCATGTGGCTGTGACTCGGCTCAGCGTTGATCCTTGCTGTGATCCTGGCCGCAGGACATGTGCTCTGATTGGACCGTGAAGAAAGCTTACAAGACAGATCATCTAGTTTGGCGAGGTGCCGCTTGAGGGCGCACACGTCGCTGCCAATAAACTCTTCCAGCTTGTCCAAAGAAGTTAATCGTAACAGACAATACGTACGGAAGATATGAAGTGTTGACTTTTGGAAAGTTTGGGCCTAGACGTGATGTGATTGAGATACGTGATGTTGTTGTTTTATTTTTTTACGAGAAAAAAAAACCTTGACATATATGAAATGAATGTCATCAACTATAATAATTCCTCATTTCTTTGACTCGTACTGTACAATACCCATACATAGTATTGGTTTTATTTTTGTGCAATATCCACGTTTTATAAGGTTTCTTTTTCGTTATAGTGATTATTTCTTGTCGGGAGTTGGTTACACAGAGCTCATGTATAAATTTCAAGTCTCTAGAAACGAATTAACTATTTACATTTATGCAACGCATCTACGTTACCTTTTTATTCCTATAGGAATTCCGGAGCCGGAGCTACAAGAAACACTTCGCGTACTCAATTCCTACTATCCTAAAAAACACTAGCAAAAAACGTGTATATTTTTAATGACTTTATTTACAATATTCGCATACATTTATCGGTAAGAAACGATAATATAACGGCATTATGAAAAAAATAAGACGACCTCCCAAACCCAAATTTCTTATGAGAGAAACTTGATGACTCAGGTTTAAATATAACTCTAAAGTAGTTATTATACAACAGTCAAATTTTATTTTGTTTATAGACATTGATCTTTTCGCTCTAATAGAGGCCAATTCACCACCGAACAGCTGCGCTAGAAGAGTTCTTCTATAAAAAGTCGATTTGGCAAATAGGCAAATAGAACTTGAATGCCTCTGTCCATTGAAGAGAGGGAGAGACAGAGAGGGGGGGGGGGGAGGGGGAGATCTTCCCACACAAACGCCAAGGAAGAGATACACTTCTATATTTAATAGGTCAGACGAAGTCAAATCGTCCTACTAGTCTTTTGCCACACATTCGCTAGTCGACGGTGAAGTATCGTCATGAAGTAAATAACTACAGGTGGAGGTGCCGGGTTCAACAACACGCATGAGATATTATTTCTTTGTTGGTTTTTAGACGACTCGACAGCTAGCTGATTTGCGTCTGTGTTATTATAAGTATGAAGAAAAGAATGAAGAGAAGGTGCGGCTGTTGAGACGCTGCCATTTTGACTTCCCTACTAAAATAATCAATTTTGTTACTTGTATAGTATTGGTTTTATAATATTGGGAACATTGATCTATTTAAGACAATATCTAAGCAACGAGTATAATTAGCAATACGGAAACAAAAATAAACAAAGTTATGGAAGAAGTGTGACAAAGAAGTCTTTCAGAAAAACTATGGACGTTGGATGATTGTTTATCAAACCGGGAAGCTGGACAAACTTCGAAGCTCGATCTTGTATTTACGTCCAAATAATATTTTATACACATTCCTCAAGGCAACTTCACAACATTATTCTTCATGGTATTGAGTTTTTTTAAAATAAATAACATCCTAAGACTCCAGAAATGTGGAGATTAATTATTTGTCATGAGAGATTCTTTCTTCAACACAACACTATCACTCAAAATGATTGCCATAGGGACACAATATAGAAAGTAGCGGAAAAATTGATATACCACAAATATTTTTTCATAATAAATCACATTGCAAATGACACATCACTATAACTAATTGCACATTAATAATTTCCATATTACAGAATATTGCAATCTGCCACTGATTCCTTCATAGCCAAATCATTTTATACAAAACCACATTTCTAACTTATATTAACTACAACTTATGATTTGAAAGTGGCACATGATACAAAATAAATATCGATTATAGTAGTATCGATTCTGTTGCATTAGTTTTGATTAAAGTATGGAATCGAGCTTGAAATACTTCTCTTCTGGTCAACGACTTCTGCTTCACGTGCAATAGTTTGAAACACAATTACTTAGTAGCATAGAAATGTTATTCAGAACATGATCAATTTCTTTTCATATTGTAGACGGTACATAATGATGTTAACAGTGTCATGCCATCCAAAATCAAATAAGTATTCATGCACTAATTGAAGACTTCTCAAAAGAGGTTTCTCGCCGAGATTGAATCGAGTTTGACAAGTGTCAAGTTTGATTGGAAATGAATTGCAATCACATTTCACAAGCAGTAGTTTCTTCTTGTATTGAGTGAGATATTACGTTCACAGCAATTCAGTCCTGAATCACGACAGTGAAATAAAACACTGAGAAGTTTACATACACAGGATTGTGACCAAAGCAATCGGAATAAAAGTCTTCCTGATTTCTTTCAGTCACTCTCTTTGCAGTCTCATAATAATTGACAGTTTCATGAAATAAAAATCCATTTAACTCGTAGATATAAGTGATTTATTTTGATATTATTCAAAGTGTAATGAAATGCAACTGTCTCTTTGTGCTCCTATGATGCATAAATCCACTTCGAAACCATGTTCAGAGAACGTAAAAGTAACCTCTTCTCTTACAATTCTCTCTGAGTGAACTGAGACATTGTACTTCGAGAGCGTTATTTTTCCCGATAAGGTTATCGGATTGCTGCACACTCTCAAGAGAGCTTTACTCTTGAGAAAAGCTCGAATCGTTTGCAGAGCTTTAGGCGTGCTTTTTGGTGAGCAGCTACATATTATACCTAGAGTGAAACGTGGTCTAAGTGAATTAACCCGTTACTCGTAGCTGAATAGACATCCACTTACTCCTTTCAAGTATAGAGTTTCCTAAACGCATATAGGTTAAGGGTTGTTAAAGTTGCTTATTGATCTTGATCTACACAACCCTTGTCGTTGTAGCTTCTTGATTTGTGAGGAGCTTTGATATGTCGACAATATGATATCCACAAGTTTATCCTGAGAGAATAATTTACACAATACGGCTCAGTACTGGAGTGTCTATGTTACAGACAAACCGTCTTATATATCTCACAGAATACAATCACTGCTTGTAAGACATAAAGATTGAGACAGCGCCATTGTTTGGAGTTTTAATTATGTGAATATAAGAATATTAATTTAATGAAAGAATATCCCAGACGGACTTCCCGTGGAAGATAAAAGTAGTATGAAACGTCTGCAGTTTAGGTCGTAAGCACTGATTAATAAAATCACTGAACAGTTATTGCGCAAAGCTTATATAGCTTTGTGTATCGTTCGAAAATGTTAATTCAAGTTCCTTTTCTACAGTCAACTTGCTTAGAAATGTTTATAGCGACGAGTTTATTTTTAATCGTCTACTATCTAGATTATTCATAGCCATGAAATGGAATAGACGACGTCTTTTGCCAACTACAAGGAAATAATAGTTTGTATCAATAATTTGATAGAGCTAAGAGGACATTTAAATTTCGCTATGCAATTTGTACTCTCTCCCCCTTCTCCCCCCTCTCTGTCTATTCTATTTTTAATACATGTTCGCATGGTTTCAATGTATAAACCATGCTCTTTATAATTTGGAATTTCATAATGCTTGTTTGTTATATGAAATCATACAATATTGTGAATAGATTACATATAAATTGATAAATTTCAGTCAGGCGGAGTGACAACAAAGTACACCGCTCGTGAAATAACCATCTCGCGCATTTCCCCCAAGAAAATGTGGCGGAAAAGAAAAGAAAATGAAACCGCACACGTGAAATGGCAGCCATTTGCAGGTAGTCGTGTTCAGACGCCATTTTCTCACCACGTCACGGAAACTGATACACGCTGATAGATGCATTCGGTCATGTAAGTCTCAAGTTGAACAAGCACGAACGTCTACGAAACTCATTCCACAATTTGGCATCAACTAATAATAGAACAAGTGCTCGACGAGACATAACAATAAAACATTCTTAGAATTACATTACGAGCAAAGCAAGGGAGAATCTCTTTTACTCTAACAGGGTTATGTTAAGCGAAAGAAATGAGTTAGAGTTAAGACCGCTCAGCTAATTTGTATTTGCGATGAAAGCATCAACAGAGAACGTAAAGCAGCTGGAGCCGCTGTATCCACAAATCATCAAGGGGAATCCCAGGAGGGAGATCGCGAAGGAAATTGGAGATAGAAAAAGTGCGTCTCATGGCTCCTGTTTGGAGGATCCAGACGAAACGTTTGAGGATGTAGTGAGAAACTCCCTTCAGAAGAGCAGAGATTTATTTTATTACTGTGTTCCTAAATCCATTTGACTTTACGGGAGAAGCTATTATGGATTTGTAACTAATTAAATTGTTAATTGCTGCAAACGGTTGTCAACTACTTAGATCGAATTAAATAAAAGCGATTTTACTTCCATTTAGTAAAGAAAACACAAAATCACTGATCTGATTGAATTTTGACGCAACGTCCATTAGTATAAATATAACTTTCGTACCAGATGTTGACAGAATCTATAGCAATTAATCTTCATTCAAATGAGATTTGGAATCATGGAATTGATTATTAATTATGTAGGCCTAATCTGAAGAAAATGTCGCCGAAACAAAGTTCCATTTCTAAAACTGATTGGTATTTTCTAAATAACAAACACTTTTAGATTTCAAGATTTCAAGATTTCAAGATTTTTATTCATGTAATGTTACAAAAAGTCACAATTGATATTTATATACCCTTGGAAGAACACAATGTTCTTGTGGTAGGGTACATACCTACATACTAATACTAAAGCTAGGTACATCAAATTGCTATTCTAGGATTCTATAAAATTTTATTCTAGGTTTTTAATAAAAAATCTAAATTTTTTCTAATCTAACATTAACCAGTTGGACACTTTAATTCAGTCAGAATGACCAATGCAGTATTATGTTAGTAATACTTAATAATGTAATATAAGTAACTATGTGTATATATTTTATTTTTTAGTATTTTATCTTTCTTGTTTATTTTTGCGTCTAACTAGGTATAAAGACTTATATAAAAATAATGTAAAACTACTGTTACTAGTGTAACTCTAAATTAGATTCTTATACTATAACTTAAGTATAACGTTTAACATAGAAATAAATTAGATGAAATAATATAACATAAAATAACCCAGACACTCTGATCTACAGGTAGCACCTGCCCTTACTACATTACACATAATACATCTACAAAAAAGAATTACAAAACATTATAATGATATCAGATAACAATGGATTTAAATTAATTGTGTAGTGTGACTGAAAGTTCAACGGTGCATCCATCACGATAGTTTGTGGTTCATTGTATCTTTTATTATATCCTTCGAACATTTCCTTAGCCAAAATTTTAAGCATGTTTTAAACGATTTATTTTGTTTTAGTTCTCTTATTTCTAATGGAAGGAGGTTGAAAAGTTTTGGACCAAGATAACTAGCATGCCTCTGACTTAGCGTTTTCTTCATCTTTGGAACTCTGATAAGCTTGTTTGTATTACCTCTCGTAATGCGTTGACCAAGGAGAGCGTCGATCTTGTCAGAATGTGTAATTAATTTATTTTTATTTATTTGTTTGTGTACATGAGTAACGATTGACTTGAAATATAGTTTACAGATTGGCAAAGTGTTACTCTCTTCGTATATAAGTGCAGTAGGGTATCGATACGTCTTATTTAGTATAACTTTTAGGGTGATATTTTGAAGTATTTCAAGTGGGCGTAGGTGGGTGTTATAGGCACCTCCCCATCCAGCAATTCCGTATTGTATCACTGACTGCGATATCGCATGGTAGACATTTCTTAGTGTACGGAAAGGAAGGATATCTCTTAATATATAAAAGTTATGCAGTGAATACCGTAGCTTTTTCACAAGCAAGTTAATATGGCTATCCCATTTTAGATGCTGGTCGATCTTCAGTCCAAGGTACTTCACCTCACGTTCTTTCTTTAGGATATGACACTGGCAGTTGAGATCGGACATGCTGCAACCGTTGTTATGAATCTTTAAAGCAATATCTGTGGGTTGAGTGTTTTGTCGAGGCGAGAAGGTAATGTACAGTGATTTATCCAAGTTCAAGGTGAGTGTGTTAATATCAAGCCATTGTTTTACTCTTTTAGATCCGATTTCAGCTTTCTTATAGGTCTCATTCCAAGATGGTGACGAAAAAAAGAGGACTGTGTCATCTGCAAAAGTGGTGATTTTTCCTTCTATATCTAAGTTACATAAATCATTTATATACAAGAGGAAGAGCAGAGGACCTAGCACTGTCCCTTGCGGAACACCGTACTCTATTATCCTAGGTGAGCTGAGAACTTCATTAATTTGGACATACTGCTGCCTATTTGAGAGATAGTTTCGAATTAGTTCTAGTGAGATACCCCTGATGCCATATTTATAGAGTTTGTGGTATAAAGTATTATGAGATATTGAATCGAACGCTTTTGCCAAGTCCAAGAAGATTGCGAGTGGTTTCTTACTACTATCTAGCTCTTGATGTATTTCCTCAGTCAATTTCAGTATTGCATCCTGAGTGCTGGTTTCTGCTCTGAACCCAAACTGGTTGGAAGATAATAGATCGTTGGATTCTAAGAAATTATATAATCTCAATTTGATACATTTTTCATGGATTTTAGATAAGTTTGTTAGTAATGAGATTGGTCTATAGTTGCTGCTTACAGTTACAGCACCCTTTTTATATACTGGTTTTATGATTGCGACCTTAAAGTTGTTTGGAAATATCCCCGTCTCAAAACTTAAATTGATGATGTGTGCGATCGGGGACGCTACAAGATGCTTTACAGATTTCAGTGGAAGAGGGCCGATTTTGTCATGGCCTGAAGCAGTATTTGGACCAAGAGAGTTGATATGTTCCATAATTTCTGTTTCGGTTACTGGTACCATATAAATTGTGCTAGATTCAATATCAGAATTAGGAATAAAAGTTAAATTGGGAACTACATCCGCTCCAGTATATGTATGAAGGTTTCTTGCCATGTTTTTGCCAACATCACTAAAAAAGTTGTTAAACTCGTCAGCAATCGCTTTCGGGTTAACACTAGATACTACAATACCCTGGTTAGTTTCTAGATCCCCAATATTATTTTTTTGTTTTTGTCTGTTTGTTAACTCGTTTATTATTTTCCAAGTTTGTTTGATGTTACCGGTTGATTCCTGTATTTTCTTTTGGTAATATTCGTTTTTTGTTTTCTTAATCAGAGCGTTGAGATGATTTCTATAAATTTTGTAAGTTTCTCTGAGCTCGTGGTTATCAGGTTGCTGGAGCGTTTTCTTATATAATTTATCTCGTTTCCTGATTGAGGCAATTAAATCTCTGGTAATCCAAGGTTTTATTTTTTTATTTTTCGACTTAATTTTTTGATAATGGGTAGCTTCTTTAATTAAATTTTGCAAAATCTCAACAAGGTTGTCTGCAGCGATATTGGGGTCTGTTTGGTTAAGGACTGAGATAAAAGTTTCCTTAGCAGTATTTTCTAACAGGACATCATAGTCAATACGTTCAATAATTTTTGGATTGTAATTTAGCGCTGGAGCTGGGGATGATAGTTGCCGCTGTTGAAATCCAATAATGGTCGCAAAATGATCAGTAATACTTGTATGCCAAACGGCAGCCTTTATGTTATGCTGGACGTTAGTTTTCAAAAATATGTGGTCAATGCATGAGGATGTGTTTTGTGTAATTCTAGTTGGTGAGTTTATGCAGGAAGTAAAGCCAGCTGAGTATAATGTGTTCAGATAATCCCGCGTGGTCTTGGATTCGAGATCAGACTCAGACTCAGAGATATTAATGTTGATGTCGCCAAGTATAATATTTCTGGTGGAATTCATTTGGTCAATTTCGCAGCTTAGCTCGTTTGTAAAGATTTCAGAGTTACCTGCTGGGGATCTGTATATTGAGAGAATCGAGTAGGAAGTCTCACCTTTTGTCATTCTAATTAATACTGCATTTGCCTGGGAGATACCATCTACCGCCTTAATATTAACATCACTGAAGATAGCATTGCGCAGGAGGATTGTGACTCCATCATGTGTTGTTAGCTTGCTAGGAAAATGGTGAGATGTGAATCCTGGGAGGTTAAATTGACTGGTCGCATGTTTTAGGTGAGTTTCGGTGAGCAGGATTACATCAAAATCAACGTTGGCATCTTGGATCATTACTGTCAGCTCATCGAAGTGCTTATAGATACTTCTGATATTGATATGGAAAATTTTGACATCGTCGATTGTTTTATATAAGCTACGTACGTCATGTGAAGTTTTGCAAATTGTTGTTACACATAATTCCTCTAAAATAAAATCAGTATTGTTATAATTCTTATTCATAAGGTTAGCTCTATGTGTAATGTAATGGACTTATCTAAAGTCTGGGGTTACTATTATATATACTATATTCTAATTAATAATTATCTAATCTAAATATATTTAGTCGAAAATTATAAGATAAGCAAGATACTGCGGTGCAATATAACTAATCTAGACTACGTAGCAAGACTCTGTATGATTTAGTAGTAACCTTTGATGGTTTAATGGTGACATGCTACACTAGAAGTTTGAGATCACTTTTGTTTTTTATTGGTATTTTACGGCCTTGCTTCATGGCGAAGATGTTACCGTCCTGAGTCCAACAGTTGTAAAAGCCGGCGATCTCTTGAGTCTTCGATAATAACAAGTGTCGCGCTTTGGTCAGGGATTCCGTCAGTAAGATCTTGGTGGACTTGAGCATTTTCTTCCGTCGCCAAACTTCTTCTCGATCTTGGTATGAAAGAAATTTGACAATAATCGGTCTTTTGTTTTTGTTTTTAACGTTGCTCGAGTTCAGCCGGTGACAGCGGTCGAGGTCCACTGTTCTCAGGTCAAGATTCAATACTCGTTAATTACTCGTATGGCTTCGCAATATGTGTCCTCTCCATTCGTCTCTTCCACACCATGGATGAGGAGGCAGTTGCGACGACTATACTGTTCAAGTGTGTCCATCTTAATGTCCTGCTCGTCGAGTTTCGTGGCGAGGGAGTTGAGTTCGCTCTTCATGGACTTCATGCTGTCTTTCACGAACGCAAGCAGCTCCTCAAACCTCCCAACAAGGTCAGGGTCAGCACAGGGAGTTGGCTCATTCACCGATGTAAGGGTGGGGGTTGGGGTGGGAAGAGCCTTCTCGAAGTCACTCAGCCTACCTGCGATGGTTGCTTCAAAGGCTGTGAGACGGTCCTGCATTTCTTGAATGGACTGGGCCATTTTCGTTTGGAGGGGGGAGTTTGGTAGTTACTTGGTGGGTGTCGAAGTGAATTTTTGTAGGTTATAAACTTTGATGTTAAGATATTATGCTTAGAGTAGAACTTACTGTTGATGTTAATTGCTGTAGGTTATGTAGATGACAGCTCGTGGTGTTTGTGATTACACTATTTGATAATTGTATTGAATATTACCACTATATATTATACTTTTACAGAGCACGTACAATGGTGTCTTCACAGTTCCGCCATCTTTACGTTGTCATTGTCAGAATATAGATGTCCACGGTATTCATCATCGCTCTTCTACAATCCTGAAACTCTAAATTATTCAACATACGGAACATCATCCCTTTCGACAACTTTGGATTTTTTTTTTTTTTTATTATCACATATTTATTTACATTTATAAACACTTAATTCCACACTAGGTAGAGTAAAAATTTCTTATAGGCTAAATACATTTAGTAATGCCGGCTAGCCAGGCCTGTCACATTTGTCTTCCTTCTCATCCTCCTCCCCTCCTTCCTTTTTTCTTCTTGTTCTTCTTCTCCTTCTTCTTATTCTTCTTCTTCTCCTCCGTCTTTTTCTTCTTCATCCTCATCCTCCTCTACTACCTCCACTTTAGTAACTATTTGTTCCCATAATTCTTGATTTTCCCACAAATGTTTCCTTTCAACTTCTTCCCATCTTTCACCTCGTTCCTCAACATCTCTTTTCACCTGTTCAATCCATCTATCTCTTGGCCTCCCAACTTTTCTTTTACCTTCCACATACTTTCCAAATTCACTTTTGGCTCTTCTACTGTCTTTCATTCTCTTAAGTTTACCAAACCACCTCAGTCTTTCTCGCCCAATTTTGAACCCAACACTCTCCACACCCATCTTCTTCCTTATCACCATACTTCTTACATGTTCCTTCATCGATATATTTGCCATTCCTCTCACGAACTTCATCTCTTCTGCTTGTACCATACTCTCCTCCTTCCATCCCAAATTCCACGTCACCGCCCCATAACATAATATCGGTAAAAAATATTGCTTGTATAATACTAATTTAAATTTAAGTGGTAAATCCCTATTCCATACTAATTTTCTAACTTTTTGATAAAACCCGTCTGCTTTCTGTATTCTTCTTTTAACTTCTTTCGAACACTTTCCATCTTTTGTAACCAAACTTCCTAGATAACTAAAATCTTCTACTTGTTTAATATCTTTTCCATCCAATTTCAAACCATTTCTTACAAGCCCATTTTTCTTCTTCTCCAAAACCAAATATTCACTCTTCTCACTACTAATCTTCATTCCATATCTTTTTATCACTTCGTTCCACACATCCACTTTCTTCTGTACCAACTCTTCAGTCTCTCCCCAAATTACAACATCATCCGCATATACCCCAGTTGGCGAATCTAGATCTTCATTCCTTTCCACCTCCCGAATTATATCATCCATTACCATAATGAACAGCAAAGGTGACAACACACTGCCTTGCCTTACTCCTGATCTCACACTAAACCAGCCCGTTCTTCCTCCCACTGTTTCCACACAACTCTCACATCCAACATACAAACTCTGTACTCTTTCAATCAACTTCTTGTCTATTTCCCTCTTTTCTAAACTCTCCCACACCCTATCCCTTGGCAAATGATCATACGCTTTTTCAATATCCAGAAACACTAACCATATTTCCTTTCCCATCTCCCAATTTCTCTCCATAATGGTCCTTATAGCGAATATAAGGTCTATCGTAGATCTGTTTCTTCTAAATCCATATTGTTCATCTTTCAAATCCTCTTCAACTACACTTCGTATCCTCTTCTCTATAATTCGTTCGTATATCTTCGCTCCTTGGCTCATGAGTGTTATCCCTCTATAGTTGCTACATTTCTTGCGATCCCCTTTCTTAAACAATGGTACAATAACACCTCTCCTCCAATCCCTTGGTACAGTTTTTTGAATCCATGCCGATGCCACAACTCTGTAAAACCACTCCAATCCAGCTTTACCACCTGCCTTTATCATTTCCACACTAAGGAACATTTAGGATTTAGGATTTAGGATTTAACATTTAGGATTTAAGATTTAGGATTTAGGATTTAGGATTTAGGATTTAGGATTTAACATTTAGGATTTAGGATTTAGTATTCCACATTTAGGAATACTAAATTATTTCCTGATTTTGTTTTTCTATCTGTTTGCGCTGTACAAGTCAGACTCCTCCTCTAATCAAGCTGAAATGTGGCACACACATCAATTTAATGTACTGATTATTTTATGTACAAAATCCTCGTAACAATATGAAATTGCTTAAAATTGTAAAATATAAAAGACTTTCATAATCGACTTGAGAGTTTATACAGTGTTATAGTAACCGAAATATTATTTCACATATATAAGAGTTCTGAAAAATGCTGTTAGATTTAGTGCAACATTGTCACTTAGGGTGCGTCAAGGCTCAAATTTGGGTCCCATTTTGTATATTGTTTATGTCAATTATGTAATTTTTTCCATTTCAAATATGTTTTAAATGCATGTTAATAATACAAATAAAAGCACAATTTTCATATAGATACTTCAAATTAGCTTCTTTTCCTCCATATTACATCATAGATCATCAACTCATGCGCATCATAGTAATGACTAGGGCTAGGATGTTTAGCACCTATGAAACGTCCAAAAAGGCAGGCAAATAGTACCTTAAAACTATTAAAAAGGACCATAAAATCCCTAAAAAGGACCTATGAAATGTTATGCTTTGTAATATTCGTCAACATATTATTCGATTTATTTTTTTAGGAGTTAAATTTGGAGTAAGATATTAAAATGAACTTAAATTATTGTATGAGTGTGTCAATGTGTCAAGTATCGTTGTTGGTCGTCCAAGTGGAGGATGGACATTTTGTGAAGACAACAATTGTTGTAGAACTTAAGAGGCAAACGGAAGCGAACGGAAATCGCACGGTTCGTCATAGCATTTTTTTGAAATTTTGTCTTCCCACTTAATAATTTAAAAAAATCAGATAGTAACGACCCATTACAGCCTAATAGACTAAATAATGCCGCAAACTGGAGTTCATTATGACCTCAGGTGCGACCTCAAAGTGTTAAATACGATATTTTTAATAAAATAATCGAAAATAATCGTATTTAACACTTTGAGGTCGCACCAGAGGTCATAATGAACTCCAGTGTGCGGCATTATTTAGTCTATTAGGCTGTAATGGGTCGTTACTATCTGATTTTTTAAAATTATTGAGTGGGAAGACACACTTTCAAAAAACGCTATGACGAACCGTGCGATTCCCGTTCGCTTCCGTTTGCCTCTTAAAACAAATATTTGATATCATTATATCCAATAATTTAAAAAAAGGACAAAAAACCTTAAAATAGCAAAAAAAAACTGACGTCATACAAATTTGAGAAAAATGCATTTTCAGGCAAAATAAAACACATATTTTTGAAACCAGGAACACTTGAAACATATTATGTATGTGTCGTTTTTAGACGTGTCTGAACAAAAAATTAAAAAAGGATATGTCCTAAACATTCCAGCTCTAGTAAATGTCACTGCCGTAGCTACAAATAAACTCACTGCACCTGAGTATCAAGACTAACTCACATCTCCTAAAGCAAACATCGCATCTCAATGGCGCCCCCTCCCCCCCCCCCCCCCCTCCCCATCTGAGATGTCTCTCTTGTTGTGCCATCCCAAGACACAGCACCGAGTATTGACATGTCTTGTCGGAATTGAACCCGGGGCTCCGGGATTGGTAATTCAGTTGTCTCGTCACGCCTGTCTTTGAGCGACGTCGGCGTCGCGGCGTCAGAAGAGAGCACGTCCTTAACCAATGACGAAGTGACAACGTCTTTCAAGTATATCGCCGAGGTTAGTGTCTTTTAAACATCGTAAAAAGAGCGGCGAGACAAGGGTTAGGGACTGCGTTCTGCTGCATCCAGTGTCAATGCATTTAAATGGTTGTTTAAACTTGCAATCCTTATATTTTTATAAAGAATCGTCTGACTGTATTTGTTTTGATAAATTATTCATTTATTTTAAGTACTTCCATCAAAAGTCTTTGTTAAAAGGTGTGCTCAAATTTTCAAGAAATTACATGATCAATGACATACTATGAAAATACAAAAAAGGGTAACGGAGATATCTTGAAAGTTCCCAAAAGCTCACATGGACTGACGTTAAACATTTAACTAATAATTTCTGCAGAAATTGAAATATAATTAAACACACATTAAAGAGATTGAGTTCGCTGGAAAGTTATTTTTTTCTGAACAATTCTAGCAGTTTTTTTTAAATCTTGTGTTTTGGCATTAAATAATGAGATAATCAGGGGCCCTATTCTAGAACTTTTAAGTGCCCAATTCTGATGGAATTCGATTTCATGCCATGTTAATCCTTATGGCCGTGACCGGATTCCATCAGAATGGAATTGGGAGAACGTTCTAGAATATACATTTAGCCTGATTTCGTCCGTTTCCATAAGAAACTAAGTACATACTTCGCACTTTCAAATGATTTAAAATAATAGCAATTTGTCCGTGAAATATCATTTTTCCATACATATATTATAAAATAAATCACCACGCAAAATATGTATAACCGTTGTGTCAGTTGGCTATGATATAACTAACTATATTTATAAAATTAAATTAATGTAATTAACAGTTTTTGAAGCACAGCCATTCTTCTCTAACCAGGTTGAAAATTTAAAAGGCCTATATAGAGAATGCATTGATGGAAACAAGTTCTTAGAATATTTCGGCATTATTGCGATTCTCCACTAAGCTCAAATTATGATTCTAAGTTGCTAGATATTCACAATTCGAGCCAATATCTATGAGAACATATTTTCGTGACTGTACACTACGTGTAGGTAATCGATCGCTTTTACTATTTTCCAGGATTTGAAGATGGATTGTAATTTTCTCAAAATGAGTACAGCAAGTTAGAAATGAAATGTAAAGTGTTTTTTACATTTTAGCAAACTTAAAGTTTTGCATGCTTGACAAAAGCTCGCTTATCACTCATTATTGCAATGAAATTCCTATTAATAACTTTAGAACTTCTTACCGTATTAACGAGTGAGACATTTTAGTAATCCGATCTTTGCATAACAAAAGACGTTACTTCATGCAAATATCTGCTCTACTTACCTTGATCACTTCATCAACTTCAACCCTTTATTGTCGAAAATAGACCAGACTGCCAAAAGTCCGATGCCTCATTCGACAAGAAGACAGTTTTAAAATCCTTCGGATATATTTGAAGTAACATGTCAGGTTCTGGTCACGCAATATAACGTGAAATACGCAATGAATGACCTCGAATTGACGCCAAAGTCATATCTCACATACTACTGACTTTTTCCCAACTCAATATGGCATTCAATTCATTTTGATTCCACATGATTTATTAATTTGACTTTTTGTAGCCCGAAATTTTCATTCATCCCTTATCAGGAATGTATGGAATGAGCTGCGATTACATCATCAGTGACAACTGTCAGTTTTTGGACATTTGGCGTATATTACGAGGCTAGATAAGCTATTGCTGTTGAAATATTAGCTCGATTCGCCGTGTCATTTTGATCACATGACATCAGGGCATATTTCGCCTCCGAATGTCTACACTCGAAACAAATGCGTTTGTACTTTCTCAGCTCGTAAAATACTCTTGACACAAGGATGTTCTTTTTATCTGCACATTGTAGAGGGTGTAAAGTGTCCCGATTAGAAGATATACTCCGCCAATTCGCGAGATAAATTAGTGAATTGCGTGCGAACTGACGACTCGATGTCAACAACCGACTTAGCGATCCAATTGTGTCCCATTGTTTGATATAAAAGACTTCTCTCGGATGAGTCATTTTAATAATTCAACGACGTTTCTAGAAGTGGAGTAAAAACTTGAGTAATTACGATCAATTATCATTCAAGTGTTATTCTTAAGAGGTTATTAAAAGTTTTTAATTAATTACAAAATCCATTCCGTTGTGCGAACGAAAGCGAAGGAAGTACTTCATTAAATAAATTCGCCTGAAAGAAATGAAGACCGGTCCATGAAAATCTTTCTTAGGATTCTTACGGCTTAATTGAAATTTGAATCATAAATATATATATAAAAAGATATACTGAAAATGTCAAGCAAATCAGTGTTGGATGTACAGGGAGACGACAACTCCACCGTAATAATATTTAATGAAGTGTATTTATGTTGACGTTTCTTTATTTGACAAAAAGGACGACAAATAGCGCGGTTCGCTACAAGGATGGCTCGTGATGGCTCCCTGCTAACCCAAAACTGGTCTAATTGAACATTGGGACATTAATAAGTAAATTACAAGAAAAACGCTCTGTGTACCGCGTTGATAAGCGAGCCTTCATAGTGCATGTGATTTAGATATGCATTTGCAGCAAAGTCTCTGCTTTACAGGCCTTGGACCTGAAGCATCAAGATAGCACTGATATAATAATTGAAGTTATTGACATACATTTGAAAATGTTCCAATAATATAGAACATCAACAAAATTTCCTTAAAATGACAATAACTTTAAGATAACGACAGATTAGTATGAAAATTGGCAAACATACCTAAAATGTTGGTCCCAATGAGCATGCATCGGTCAAATGGTTCTGGTTGAAATTTTATAAATCACAGGGTAGGTGGTTATACATTTTAACCAATTGGAGGTTTTGGCCTCGGATTTGGCTGAAACTTTGAAAGATCGGGGACAATATTGGTTGCAATGACTTTGCAATATTTCAAATTGATCGGACCAACCAATCGAAAGATAATTGTTTTTAAATTTGAACCAATCACAGGATCCCGTTTAAAAACGATAATTAGACAATTAGATTACGTTAGTATCTGTTCAAAATTTCAAATCGAGTGGTTGTGCGGTTTTATTTGGGCAGTGCTGGCAAAAAAACAAAACAAAAACAAAAACAAACAAATACACAGAGAAAGTGCCATGTACCGTGGTGACGCTCTCTACGCTTGGTTAATAAAAAAAATAATGGAGGTTTATTTAAGGCAGTAAATATAGGTATAAAATAAGAAATTAAGAGAGACAAAACAAGCAGGAAGATCACAGTGATGTCACTGTCACAGAATACACAGTGACAGTGACAGTATACTTTTTATTTAAAAATATTTTTAATGAAAGTGTGTGAAATCTGATTTGTCTCTGAAACAACTGAATCAGGCCATCTCGTGCTAGCATCAATAGTATTAGCATGACGGCATGAATAAACCAGGCTATTCTCCGCGGACCGTGCATGCTAATACTCCCCTATTGTACGGTTGATGTAACAATTGCCGGTGGCAAAGGCAACGCAGGGAATTAAGTCCCCGCCACTAAACTAAAACTCTCATTCCCTCGTATTCGTTCACTTGAGAATTGACCTGAAACTTTGCTTTCATGGTTTACACTCGGACAATGTTGCAACAACTTCATGGTGTTGTTCAACTAGTACCAAGTTTTTGGCTTCTCCTAGCCAATTTAAACTGATTACGTACATTTAAACATATTTCGAAAACTGTTGCGCCGTTTTGTTTTTCATACAAACTAAACAAGTTCTGGGGGTCTATTCTCGAGTTTCTTGAATCATGCGGAAATGCACATCTGCACAACGGATTCAGCTATAATTTTACATTGACGAAACAAAATATTTTACTTGATTTCACGTAGCACAAAATCGCGATGATATTATTGTTAGTTTTCCATACAATTGCCTTCGCAAGCGTCTTTGAAAAGAGAAGAATTGCGATAAAACAATCAATAGTAGTGTAAGTCATTCATTCACTGGCATTCTCATGCATACAAATGCATCTGTTCTAAAATACTTTTATTTAATTTATTCTCAACCTGTCTAGAATACTCTGTTTTCAGTTACGATCAGAAATAAAATGGATGATGAATATTTTACGAACATTGTCCATTCCCAGCTGATGAATAAAAATAATAATTATTGTTATTGTTTTTGTCGAATTCGCTTTATTTTCAGGTTCGATTTTGTTGCTGTGTTGTTTTTGTTCGAATCAATTTGCTCCTCGTTCATATGCATATTTGATCAAAAAGATGTGTAGAAATGAACCATGTGTCATTAACATCCTACACTGACCGACAAACCACTAGAACGACCACCAAAACTAAATACCACAAACAATTTTATGACACCGTTTTATACAGCGTCATATAAAAGTATATTCCTATGCAGGCAGTAGTTTGAATAATAATACCTATTCATATGTTTTGTTTCTACGTCTGTGAAGTTAGATGAGCAATATTTTTTATTTGTTTTCAGCAATCAATGTTTTGTTTTGAATTAGTAAATCAAGTTTCCATAGTTTTTCATCAGCCGTGACCTCTACCACCGACTTTGATTAAATTTATCAAAATAACATGTATACCACGAGATATCAGGAAGAGTTGACGAATATTTTACGAGCATTGTCAATCCCGAGCTGTTGAATAATAATTATTATTATTATAACTATTGTTTTTGTCAAACTCGCTTTATTTTCTGATTCGATTTTTGATTGACTCGACGTATCCATTTCTAAGAATTATATGATTTTAGAACTTTTCAGTTATTAAAATTTAACTTCAAAGTAAGAAAAATCCTGTCGATGTGTTGGTTTTCGCAACAAGTTTTCGTAATCAACAAAACTCTTGCAAAAACGCGTTGATAAGTGAGTGTTTGGCTTTCATAAAATAACATATGTTTCCTTTGGTACTGATAAATACTATGGGGATCTAGGTTAATGTTAAGAAAGCACTCGGAGAAAGACGAATTTAGCTCAGTGAAAAAAATATAGAAAAGAAATAAATGAATAAAGAAGAATAAAATAAAAATAATAAATAATAAAATAATAATAAAAAACATTTTTGGAGAAAAAAATATTCTTTTGAACACTACCAAGAAATTATTTCTAAAAGGGCCAAATAACACGAATAGTTACAACAAGTACAACATGAATAAAGAAGAATAAAATAAAAATAATAAATAATAAAATAATAATAAAAAACATTTTTGGAGAAAAAAATATTCTTTTGAACACTACCAAGAAATTATTTCTAAAAGGGCCAAATAACACGAATAGTTACAACAAGTACATTTTCAAAGAAAGAAAAGTATTAGCACACTGTTATTCCTGTACAACTCACATAGATGCAGTGCGGCTACTTCTCTGATCAATAAAATGCTGTATGTTGTGGGATAAAATGAGTAGATTATCGGATGGGACTCATGTAAATCTTGAAATGTGACTTCTGCAAGGAATTAACTGATTAGATTACACTGCATTTTAGATCGCACTTCTAATTAGATATTACTTCCTAAATATTATTTACGTTTTTAAAACTGGACAATGAAATTTATCTTAATGGAGTTTTTTCTATTGGTTTGATGGGATTACGTCCGCACATAATTTTTTAATCTCTTTCAACATGACGGTATAACGTTTTTATATTAAAATACCAGTTTTCCAAGATATATTTAATTATAGTATTAGCCAAAAAAAAAACAATGAAATGTCATTTCCAATCCCAGCTTCATATGTTGGGACTCGCAATAAAATCCCGAGTGGTAGATTTACGAGATGGCAGCTTGCAGCGAAAACCAATACACTGTCGCATTCCAACACAACATGGTGGCATTGGCAGGCTTCCGCAGAACCAATCAGCTCTGCCCAGGGGAAAAACTGCTTCCAATTAAATATTATAGCTGAGAATGACACCTCCTTCTGTTCTACTCCGCAAGATAACGCAACAAACACAGGTTTTGATGATTGCTTTGACAGTAAAACAGATCGTAAAAGTAAAATTGCAACTCCATTGATATGCTTCATATACAGCTGATATGAGGGGAGACATATTGTTGGAAAGACATGTCGCATTTGCCTCGACTCTTGGGATTGGCTGAACCCAGCGGCCATCTTGCTGCATCTGCACGCAAGTGTTAGACTCGTATATTAGTTCCTGCTGACAAGATTCTTGAGCACGGCAGTTGAGTCTATAGGTAAACAAATTAAGTAATTACGACAGCGATACGAACATTTTGATAGTGTTCATGCAAGTTTTGTGACGCCCGCGAGATATAATGAATGTTTTTGGGTGAATTTAGACAGCCACAAGGGCATAAATGTCACAATATGAAGCACATAACTGATTTATTCGAGTGTTAATCTTGTCGTGGGAATGTGTAAACTGCTAGACGACTGTTTTGCCGCCAGAACAAACACTAAATTATTTAATTGCACGGAAAAAACGAAATACACAATAAACTCAAATTACCGTCCAGTAAATGTCCCGAATTCGCGTTTTTTCTCTGTTAGTTTACGTTATGTTTCAGTCTGAATTTAAAAAATCCTGGGAGTATAATTTGAAATCTTCGGAGATGTGACATTTGGCGGAGGAAAATAATTGCCACAACAAGGCTCTCCCCAAAGCACATTTTATTCAGTTAGGTATAATGTTCTCCAGTACAAGTCAGCTTTTCTGCAATGTATATCCAGAAACATCTGAAAAAACATTGCTATATCCTTGAATAATGTCATGTAAATTTAAAGCTTTTACTTTCATCACAGTGGAATAATTCATGCCATCGTAGACGTCAACTGGAATAGAAGAGATATTAGCTCCATGTTATTTTTGGGCTTTCAAAATGTCACATCAAAGAATAATTGAGCTTAAGTAGTAGGTACGTTTCCCGTCATGGATCGAAACCATAACCAATTTGTGTGAATGACAAAGGAAAATGATTTCACGTCACTCACAAATCCAAAGATTCTCCGTCAGTCAACGTTAAATTGGTATTGGCAATGTTCTTTACGCAAACAGCAAGCGTCGTTTGACATCCAGTTGACTACAAACACTTTAATCAGACTTCCCGTCAAGTCTCTAGAGCGGCCGTCACTCTCGGACGGTCAACTAAAACCAAGAAGTAAACTTTCCCTCTAGATATCCCCCGCTTGTCGATTCACTTCTCACCTCGAACCGGGATCGCTTATGCGAGTCGCGTCGCCGAGGCCCGCAGTCCGGCGGATCAAGAGCTTCTTCACTGACCTAATGTGAACTCGCTTTAGCTCGAGGGTAGCTCAGGAGTGCTGACCTCGGCGATGTGCCCTATACATCCGCTCTTGCATCGGGAATTAGGCGGCGAGAAGAAGAGAAAGTGATGAAGTGGAGGACACAGTGAAAGGTGCTATGATTGAGCGGAGTTGAATCAGGTTGGGAATAAAAGTAGTGATGAAGAAGAACGGGAAAGTTTTGGCTTGAGAAAAAAGAATCCTTTCCAATGAGATGACTGTTGGGATGAAATAAAGTTAAATTTTCGCAAGCGAACGCTGGGCGAAAATGCTGAAAATGCAAAATCGGATTCACCCCTTCATTGCATCGTCTTTCTTCGGATATGGAATGAGACTTTTGGCTTTTAGCCACAGTCTGAGCAGCAAAAAGAAGTGCCTCGCAGAATAACACGTTCTTTACTCTAAATAATAGATTACACAAAGTCTTCCTCATTGCTGCTAACTGTTTCAAGTGAATTATAATATTTCCAGTGCAGAATTAATTATTCATTTCGATTATTTCACTTCAACTTTTAAGTTGTAAAACATTTCGATGGAGGTGCCGTTCCACTATAATCCATGATCATTGGATTCTCTGGTAGCTACAATTAAATTCTACATTCTTATCACACTAAACGCAGATTAAATGGCATTTAGATGAAAACGGGTGCAGTTTGTTCGCGCTTTGTGTAAAATGCTGTGTCACCCCGCATGACGTGTTACCTGCGTGTCAGGGGAACAATGCGCGTGACCGCACGCATGATGGCCGCTCATTGCAAGCCGCGTTTAAGAGTGCTCCAGCGAGTGGCGGACAATAGACCGGGTCCCGCATTAGACAATAGAAGTGGTCCATTGTCCGGGAGAAAGAGAGTGGACTATCGGCTTAATGCATGCTCACTGAACAACTATGGGTCGGCTCTACTTATTCACATTCATCAAGCATGTTTCACGGGTATCTAGCGATATGCATTTATGAATGAGTTCAATTGAATAAAAATGTTGTCATGGCATTTTGAAGGTACTGAACTCGTTTTTCAGTTTCACATTAATTTAAAGGAATTTCGTTGTAATTGAAAATGTCGATCCGTCCGTTATGCAAAACACATTCAATAAACAATTCACTATTTCATGAAAGAATATAATATTTGTGTAGAGAACATCGCCGAGCGAAATAATTCAGTATGTGTTTTGTTTCTTGCTTTCAGGTAAGGCACCTCGGTGAAAATGGAAAACTTGAGTTTCCAATCTGCAGCTTTGTGAGGCGACGACGTGAAGAGTTCTCCAGAGATCCGGCAGGTTTACCGGTTCGCTCGCGAGGGTGAGCCGGCTTCACTTGATGCCAAACATTTCCTTTCATTCCACTAAAGACTGTCACTCCTCGCGCTACAGCACGAGTCTTTTAGGCCCCTCGTGCGAGAGCCCTCTTAAAGCCGGCAACGCTGTAAGTGATCAGATACTCATCTCACGGGGAGCAACTCGGGAGAATGTTTCTTTTCGACAGGAATTGCGTCACGGGCAGTGTTGTGACTTAACTAGATAAAATTATTTAGATAATTTATAAAAGATAAATAATATTTTATAATTTATATTATATTATATTATAATCTATTATAAATCTAGATAATTATTTTTTATCTTTATCTTATCTAGATAATTAAATAATTGGTTATCTTTATCTAGATAAAAAAAATATAAAATTCTTAATGTATTTGCATGTATGAACATGCACGAACGAACCTCAAAATGTCAGATGATATAAATAATAAAAATCCTATCTGTTTATTCGCATTATTTGGCTTGGTTTGACGGCCCTATATTTAAAAAGCTCGAGTTCCGAATTTAAGATTCGAAAATAGTAAAGTGGGTATTACACTATACAATTCAAGTTGGGCAATTTAAAATTCTAGCCAATGAAATATTGTTTTGCATGAAACTCTGTAATCCAATTGGCTTATGATTGAAATTGTCCAATCAATTGTCTATACAATTGTATAGTGTAATACCCACTTAAGGGAACAGTAGTATTTGGTAAAAAATGTATCTATTATCTATTACAATTATCTAGATAATTATTAGCTATCTTTATCTATTATCTAGATGATTTCTTGAAAATTTATCTATTGTCTTATCTAGATACATTTTTGGCCGGTTATCTTTATCTTTATCTAGATAAAAATAAAATTATCTAATCACAACACTGGTTACGGGGTGTATTTCTTGCTGTTATTGTAAGCTGAGAAAATCTTGGGAAATGTGTTGCTCTTCGAAATTTATGAAAATGGTTTTGATGTTAATTGCATCTATGTCGGGACGGATTGTAGGCCTATGATGATTTATGGCGAGTATTGCGCATGTGCGAGCTGGTATCCTATTTGCCTCCGTGTAAATTATTACGGCAAGGGAGTCGTTACTTTTGTTGCCGGTGCTAACCGCCCGATAAGATTAGAACGTACGGTAGCTATTCGAAGGCAAGGCGGAAGAAAGACGCTTTCAGAAAATTATGATATAAGGACCAAATCTTTCTTCACACCAGAATTTTATTTCGTTGAAGAAAAAACTTTACAACTTGAGTCAAATCAGAGTCAAATTTTCGATTCATCTTTCAGTTCCATGAAAATTCGTTTTATATCCTAGCAATACAAGTTTGCATCATAAACAGAACTCTTGGCCAAATATCTTGATAAGCTAGCACTTCTAGCTTTACAGCGAAATAAAATGTTTGATTCCGTGTACGTTTTCTCCTGAGGGTGAAACTAAGGAGGGCGGAGGAAGAGATAAGGGATCTGCGGGATCCGAGGAAGATGTGCAGGGATTTTAAGAGGGTTTAGCTTTTGTATGTGTCTCAATTAGACAATTCCCTCAAGTGTTTTGGAGTGAAATTAGGGTAGATTAGCAGAGCCGTCAGTAGTTAGTAGTTTAGTGTTAGGCAACGTGGAGGGTTGTTTTACATATGGTTTCCATCATTAATCTCAGTATATCATGTAACCATGGTGTCTTACGATGTTGACTTATCATTTGTTATGCTATGGAACAAATTAAATTGTTACATAGTTATTATATGAAAATAAATGTTGATTTGGCAAATTATAACAGTTCGAAATAAAACTTCAACAAATAAGAAAACACATTTTTCGAACTCGGCTTTTGAACATGTAATATATATTTTGACGTCTATTTGTTTACCGAAATTCAGAGTGAATCGTAATGATCGTAGATATTGTTTGAATTATTCGTTTATAATCTTGATCTGAGACACTAGGCGCTATTGTGGATCGAATCACGGCTTGGAAGAATCGAAACGTCCTCAATGTTTGGCGACTCTCACAGGCGAGGCCATTTGATTGACTGATTTTTATGTAGTATTTACATTCATAATTCATTTGCACATTGGACGACTCCAAGTAAAAATATTTACTACCGACCAAAACATTTAATAACTAAAAACTATTAACGATTAAAGCAAGAAACACCTTGGTTTTTATGAATCGACCTTGAAGAATTACTTGCTCAAGTGCTTGCACGATTTGCACGCAAAGTCACGGCACTGTTTAAGGTCAGAGCAGGGAATATGCAGTATCGATCACACGACTAACCACTGACCTGATTCATTCCACATGGAACCAAGGCGAAGTGATCCAGCTGAACTGTTGAGGCACTGTTGAGGCTCTGTTGAAGCACTGTTGAGGCACTGTTCAAGGTCAGAGCAGGGAATCTGCAGTATCGATCACACGACTAACCACTGACCTGATTCATTCCACATGGAACCAAGGCGAAGTGATCCAGCTGAGCTGTTGAGGCACTGTTGAGGCTCTGTTGAAGCACTGTTGAGGCACTGTTCAAGGTCAGAGCAGGGAATCTGCAGTATCGATCACACGACTAACCACTGACCTGATTCATTCCACATGGAACCAAGGCGAAGTGATCCAGCTGAACTGTTGAGGCACTGTTGAGGCACTGTTGAGGCACTGTTGAGGCACTGTTGAGGCACTGTTCAAGGTCAGAGCAGGGAATCTGCAGTATCGATCACACGACTAACCACTGACCTGATTCATTCCACATGGAACCAAGGCGAAGTGATCCAGCTGAACTGTTGAGGCACTGTTGAGGCACTGTTGAGGCACTGTTGAGGCACTGTTCAAGGTCAGAGCAGGGAATCTGCAGTATCGATCACACGACTAACCACTGACCTGATTCATTCCACATGGAACCAAGGCGAAGTGATCCAGCTGAACTGTTGAGGCACTGTTGAGGCACTGTTAAGGCACTGTTGAGGCACTGTTCAAGGTCAGAGCAGGGAATCTGCAGTATCGATCACACGACTAACCACTGACCTGATTCATTCCACATGGAACCAAGGCGAAGTGATCCAGCTGAACTGTTGAGGCACTGTTGAGGCACTGTTGAAGCACTGTTAAGGCACTGTTCAAGGTCAGAGCAGGGAATCTGCAGTATCGATCACACGACTAACCACTGAACTGATTCATTCCACATGGAACCAAGGCGAAGTGATCCAGCTGAGCTGTTGAGGCACTGTTGAGGCACTGTTGAGGCACTGTTCAAGGTCAGAGCAGGGAATCTGCAGTATCGATCACACGACTAACCACTGACCTGATTCATTCCACATGGAACCAAGGCGAAGTGATCCAGCTGAACTGTTGAGGCACTGTTGAGGTACTGTTGAAGCACTGTTGAGGCACTGTTCAAGGTCAGAGCAGGGAATCTGCAGTATCGATCACACGACTAACCACTGACCTGATTCATTCCACATGGAACCAAGGCGAAGTGATCCAGCTGAACTGTTGAGGCACTGTTGAGGCACTGTTGAGGCACTGTTGAGGCACTGTTGAGGCACTGTTCAAGGTCAGAGCAGGGAATCTGCAGTATCGATCACACGACTAACCACTGACCTGATTCATTCCACATGGAACCAAGGCGAAGTGATCCAGCTGAACTGTTGAGGCACTGTTGAGGCACTGTTGAGGCACTGTTCAAGGTCAGAGCAGGGAATATGCAGTATCGATCACACGACTAACCACTGACCTGATTCATTCCACATGGAACCAAGGCGAAGTGATCCAGCTGAACTGTTGAGGCACTGTTGAGGCACTGTTGAGGCACTGTTGAGGCACTGTTGAGGCACTGTTCAAGGTCAGAGCAGGGAATATGCAGTATCGATCACACGACTAACCACTGACCTGATTCATTCCACATGGAACCAAGGCGAAGTGATCCAGCTGAACTGTTGAGGCACTGTTGAGGCACTGTTGAGGCACTGTTGAGGCACTGTTCAAGGTCAGAGCAGGGAATCTGCAGTATCGATCACACGACTAACCACTGACCTGATTTATTCCACATGGAACCAAGGCGAAGTGATCCAGCTGAACTGTTGAGGCACTGTTGAGGCACTGTTGAGGCACTGTTGAGGCACTGTTTAAGATCAGAGCAGGGAATATGCAGTATCGATCACACGACTAACCACTGACCTGATTCATTCCACATGGAACCAAGGCGAAGTGATCCAGCTGAACTGTTGAGGCACTGTTGAGGCACTGTTGAGGCACTGTTGAGGCACTGTTTAAGATCAGAGCAGGGAATATGCAGTATCGATCACACGACTAACCACTGACCTGATTCATTCCACATGGAACCAAGGCGAAGTGATCCAGCTGAACTGTTGAGGCACTGTTGAGGCACTGTTGAGGCACTGTTCAAGGTCAGAGCAGGGAATCTGCAGTATCGATCACACGACTAACCACTGACCTGATTCATTCCACATGGAACCAAGGCGAAGTGATCCAGCTGAACTGTTGAGGCACTGTTGAGGCACTGTTGAGGCACTGTTGAGGCACTGTTTAAGATCAGAGCAGGGAATATGCAGTATCGATCACACGACTAACCACTGACCTGATTCATTCCACATGGAACCAAGGCGAAGTGATCCAGCTGAACTGTTGAGGCACTGTTGAGGCACTGTTGAGGCACTGTTGAGGCACTGTTTAAGATCAGAGCAGGGAATATGCAGTATCGATCACACGACTAACCACTGACCTGATTCATTCCACATGGAACCAAGGCGAAGTGATCCAGCTGAACTGTTGAGGCACTGTTGAGGCACTGTTGAGGCACTGTTTAGGCACTGTTGAGGCTCTGTTGAAGCACTATTGAGGCACTAGTAAGTCACAAATATTTTGAACAGAAACACTGGTATTGTCAAATATAAAATAAAAAGAGTCTGCAATATTTCGTCGATGCGTTCGATCGACTTTGTCAAGCAAGACTGCAGACTGCAGACTGTGTGACTGAAGACTGTCGTTGCAGACTCTTTTTATTTTATATTTGACAATACCAGTGTTTCTGTTCAAAATATTTGTGACTTACTAGTTGGTTCCTGGTATATTATCTTCTTCTTTCTTTTATTATTGAGGCACTGTTGAGGCACTGTTGAGGCACTGTTGAGGCACTGTTGAGGCACTGTTGTGGCACTGTTGAGGCTCTGTTGAAGCACTATTGAGGCACTGTTGAGGCACTGTTGAGGCACTGTTGAGGCACTGTTGAGGCACTGTTCAAGGTCAGAGCAGGGAATCTGCAGTATCGATCACACGACTAACCACTGACCTGATTCATTCCACATGGAACCAAGGCGAAGTGATCCAGCTGAACTGTTGAGGCACTGTTGAGGCTCTGTTGAAGCACTGTTGAGGCACTGTTCAAGGTCAGAGCAGGGAATCTGCAGTATCGATCACACGACTAACCACTGACCTGATTCATTCCACATGGAACCAAGGCGAAGTGATCCAGCTGAACTGTTGAGGCTCTGTTGAAGCACTGTTGAGGCACTGTTCAAGGTCAGAGCAGGGAATCTGCAGTATCGATCACACGACTAACCACTGACCTGATTCATTCCACATGGAACCAAGGCGAAGTGATCCAGCTGAACTGTTGAGGCTCTGTTGAAGCACTGTTGAGGCACTGTTCAAGGTCAGAGCAGGGAATCTGCAGTATCGATCACACGACTAACCACTGACCTGATTCATTCCACATGGAACCAAGGCGAAGTGATCCAGCTGAACTGTTGAGGCTCTGTTGAAGCACTGTTGAGGCACTGTTCAAGGTCAGAGCAGGGAATCTGCAGTATCGATCACACGACTAACCACTGACCTGATTCATTCCACATGGAACCAAGGCGAAGTGATCCAGCTGAACTGTTGAGGCTCTGTTGAAGCACTGTTGAGGCACTGTTCAAGGTCAGAGCAGGGAATCTGCAGTATCGATCACACGACTAACCACTGACCTGATTCATTCCACATGGAACCAAGGCGAAGTGATCCAGCTGAACTGTTGAGGCACTGTTGAGGCACTGTTGAAGCACTGTTAAGGCACTGTTCAAGGTCAGAGCAGGGAATCTGCAGTATCGATCACACGACTAACCACTGACCTGATTCATTCCACATGGAACCAAGGCGAAGTGATCCAGCTGAACTGTTGAGGCTCTGTTGAAGCACTGTTGAGGCACTGTTCAAGGTCAGAGCAGGGAATCTGCAGTATCGATCACACGACTAACCACTGACCTGATTCATTCCACATGGAACCAAGGCGAAGTGATCCAGCTGAACTGTTGAGGCACTGTTGAGGCACTGTTGAGGCACTGTTCAAGGTCAGAGCAGGGAATCTGCAGTATCGATCACACGACTAACCACTGACCTGATTCATTCCACATGGAACCAAGGCGAAGTGATCCAGCTGAACTGTTGAGGCACTGTTGAGGCACTGTTGAAGCACTGTTGAGGCACTGTTCAAGGTCAGAGCAGGGAATCTGCAGTATCGATCACACGACTAACCACTGACCTGATTCATTCCACATGGAACCAAGGCGAAGTGATCCAGCTGAACTGTTGAGGCACTGTTGAGGCACTGTTGAGGCACTGTTCAAGGTCAGAGCAGGGAATCTGCAGTATCGATCACACGACTAACCACTGACCTGATTCATTCCACATGGAACCAAGGCGAAGTGATCCAGCTGAAGTGTTGAGGCACTGTTGAGGCACTGTTGAGGCACTGTTGAGGCACTGTTCAAGGTCAGAGCAGGGAATCTGCAGTATCGATCACACGACTAACCACTGACCTGATTCATTCCACATGGAACCAAGGCGAAGTGATCCAGCTGAACTGTTGAGGCACTGTTGAGGCACTGTTGAGGCACTGTTGAGGCACTGTTCAAGGTCAGAGCAGGGAATCTGCAGTATCGATCACACGACTAACCACTGACCTGATTCATTCCACATGGAACCAAGGCGAAGTGATCCAGCTGAACTGTTGAGGCTCTGTTGAAGCACTGTTGAAGCACTGTTGAGGCACTGTTTAAGATCAGAGCAGGGAATATGCAGTATCGATCACACGACTAACCACTGACCTGATTCATTCCACATGGAACCAAGGCGAAGTGATCCAGCTGAACTGTTGAGGCACTGTTGAGGCACTGTTGAGGCACTGTTTAGGCACTGTTGAGGCTCTGTTGAAGCACTATTGAGGCACTAGTAAGTCACAAATATTTTGAACAGAAACACTGGTATTGTCAAATATAAAATAAAAAGAGTCTGCAATATTTCGTCGATGCGTTCGATCGACTTTGTCAAGCAAGACTGCAGACTGCAGACTGTGTGACTGAAGACTGTCGTTGCAGACTCTTTTTATTTTATATTTGACAATACCAGTGTTTCTGTTCAAAATATTTGTGACTTACTAGTTGGTTCCTGGTATATTATCTTCTTCTTTCTTTTATTATTGAGGCACTGTTGAGGCACTGTTGAGGCACTGTTGAGGCACTGTTGAGGCACTGTTGAGGCACTGTTCAAGGTCAGAGCAGGGAATCTGCAGTATCGATCACACGACTAACCACTGACCTGATTCATTCCACATGGAACCAAGGCGAAGTGATCCAGCTGAACTGTTGAGGCACTGTTGAGGCTCTGTTGAAGCACTGTTGAGGCACTGTTCAAGGTCAGAGCAGGGAATCTGCAGTATCGATCACACGACTAACCACTGACCTGATTCATTCCACATGGAACCAAGGCGAAGTGATCCAGCTGAACTGTTGAGGCTCTGTTGAAGCACTGTTGAAGCACTGTTGAGGCACTGTTTAAGATCAGAGCAGGGAATATGCAGTATCGATCACACGACTAACCACTGACCTGATTCATTCCACATGGAACCAAGGCGAAGTGATCCAGCTGAACTGTTGAGGCACTGTTGAGGCTCTGTTGAAGCACTGTTGAGGCACTGTTCAAGGTCAGAGCAGGGAATCTGCAGTATCGATCACACGACTAACCACTGACCTGATTCATTCCACATGGAACCAAGGCGAAGTGATCCAGCTGAACTGTTGAGGCACTGTTGAGGCACTGTTGAGGCACTGTTCAAGGTCAGAGCAGGGAATCTGCAGTATCGATCACACGACTAACCACTGACCTGATTCATTCCACATGGAACCAAGGCGAAGTGATCCAGCTGAACTGTTGAGGCACTGTTGAGGCACTGTTGAGGCACTGTTGAGGCACTGTTCAAGGTCAGAGCAGGGAATCTGCAGTATCGATCACACGACTAACCACTGACCTGATTCATTCCACATGGAACCAAGGCGAAGTGATCCAGCTGAACTATTGAGGCACTGTTGACGTACTGTTGAGGCACTGTTGAGGTACTGTTGACGTACTGTTGAGGCACTGTTGAGGCACTGTTGACGTACTGTTGAGGCACTGTTGAGGCACTGTTGAGGTACTGTTGAGGCACTGTTGAGGCCCTGTTGAGGCACTGTTGAGGCATTGTTAAGGCACTGTTGAGGCACTTTTGAAGCACTGTTGAGGTACTGTTGAAGTACACTACACAGGGCTAACTGTCCTTCACCCATTCACGTCAATAAAATATCCTATTGCAAGCAGTACAATAGGAAACTGTAATATTTAGTGGTCTGCCAATGTACGCCACCATGTAGTGTATTGCATTAACTGTAATGACATTGTGCAGTACATCTACTATCTGACCCTACATTTCGGCCGGCTGGTTCTATCTAAATAATGCAAATCTAAACATTCTGTAAAATGTTGCAAGTTGGAGCATGGTTGAAGCAATGGCTCACCCGAAATCAAAACTGCTCAACCGGTTCGCCTAGAGGGCCGTAAACACGTCATTTGACTGTTTTATAATTCTTCTTCTTCTGCTTCTTCTGCAGTTTCCTGCAATTATGATTTTTCTAATAATAATTCTTCAGTTTTCAACCGAAGAAGTTAAAACTTATTAAAACCTCAAACTCCCTACTTATTCACGTTAGCTTCCTGATGAATCTTACACCTATTAGTGTTATGAGCATCATTTTTTAACCGGAAGTTACGTCATATAATCGTATGACTTCAAGGCATCGTATGCTTAGAAAGTATTCATCAAAGAACAAAAAACAAGTACAATCGTCAAGTTCTGAAATCCTAGTAAGGACATCTTCTAAAAAATTGCATAGAGGGGTGGATCATTTTTTCTGAAATTATCTAATCCAAACGTACAACTTCACCTACCACATTCTTTATGAGTATTAAGTTTAATTAATATTCAATATTGTTAACAGTGTTTATTATTCATAAGCCATGGCCAAACTTAGTTATGAATTTATTACCAACATGGCGGCATGATAAGCTGACTCCACGGGTCGTGGAGTTTTTGCTGAAACGATGGCAAGGTTGGGTTTATTTAACATACCACTGACGTGGTACACTAACGAGAGAAGCTAGTATTCTACACGGAGAATTAGCTGCCTGCACAGCGCAATATTTGACGCGACTTCTACATGGAATTATCCTACTCACCGTTTTATTAAGAAATTTACAGCAAAGATGAGAAAATTTCACAGTATGTTATTAATATTTGTATAAAGGATAGGGGATTAAGCAAAAAGAAACAGATGGAATCTTTAATAAAAGTTCATTAGAAGAAGCCTCGTCACGCTGTTTCGCTTTTTGCAAGAAGAAAAGGGCGGGTTGTAAATTTAAAAAACATACTTTTGGAACCATACATTTTTATGTTTGAACCATTTTGTGATATGATTGCTACGTAACTATAAAGAAATTTAATACTTCAAGTAACAATTTAGTTATTTACTAACAGATTGCAGCTCTATAATTTGAGTACCAAGAAGGCTTGTGAGAAGTGACCATTTTATCGAACCTATATAGTATCTGAAAGTATCTGAAGTATAGTATCTATATAGTTCTGAAATAAAAACGTCAAAGACCCATTCTTACTTTTTAAAATCTTATTTCACACAATATATTTCAACTTAGCCTTCCCTTGGGTCATGCACCAAATGAAAACATTAAATAGACTTCAGAGTTTAAACAAAAACAGATCCTCACAAATTAATAAATGTGTATTACACGTTATTTATTTTTAAGAGGGTTATCCTCTCACAATTCTGTCCAATTAGTACCAAGATTATCCGCAGCTCATGTATAGCAGCAGCAGATGACATTTCACTGCCTTCAGCATCTAGTATGTACCAGAAGTGAGTGGGTGGGTGGGGTGTGAGAGAGAGAGAGAGAGAGAGAGAGAGAGAGAGAGAGGAGAGAGAGAGAGAGAGAGAGAGAGGGAGAGAGAGAGAGAGGAGAGAGAGAGAGAGG
>OW203764.1:33797594-33827259 GCA_934045905.1 Leuctra nigra | reverse complement strand
TTATAGGATCTATTCATTCTTTCCCCGAGTTTTCCCGAGCTCAGAAAACCTCTTCATCAAAGTCGTTTGCAAAACCGAATGAGCAAAGTCTGTTTCTCAGAAGAAGCGAGCGAGAGAAAAAGACAGGCTATTGAAATCATAAACAGATTAACGTAGAAGAAACAGTTTTGTATTTGTCAAAATAGGTACGCTATTGATAAAACGTTTGACAATTGCTTTCTTCTTCAATTTTGACATAGGACAGACAAAAAATATCAATTTATTTGGCTCCAGGTTGACATATCTCAGATATTATGTTTCTTGTTCATAAAATACTTCTTCGTCGAAACGAAGTCAACGGAAGAGAAATACATATTTTACTTTTTATCTAACTTTACACTTTGGACTTTTCTTAATATCCGGACCTATTTTTCTTGACTTGTCTTGGCACGCTCGTCGAACGCGGAATAATATGATTACTCTCGCACAACTCTCTCAAACCTAACCTAATCGTGTTGCATAAGCCCCCACCCTCACTTCTACACCCCTCCCTTCTCGCTCCCCATTCACGCCACTAATGCCACTCGAAACGTCGACTTACAAAACTCTGGGATTTTTTTTCCCGAATTTTCATTCGTTTTTGTTTCAACTTCTTCGTCAGAGCTGAGCATTTAACTAGCGGAACGTCACCTGCAATGCGTCAGAGATGTATAGTGCATACATTATTTCCGAGACAAACTCTGAACATTTGATGAATATAAGTTGGCAGCGTTAAAGTTTAATCATTATATTTCAATATGCTCAGTTATGTGTGAAATTTTTGCCTGACAACTTTGACTGAACTTTCAATTAAACGACAGAGTTCTTCGTTAGACAACGACGTAATGAAGTAACATTTCTCATTGTCATCTAAACCGCAAGTTTACATTTTACACGCGATTTTATCAACCTGAATGCTTCATTCAAGGCTATCTGACTGATTCAATATCGAGTGAATTGATGTACACAATTAGGCTACGTATTGCACCAAAATGCTCTCTGGAGTAGAAAGAGTTTATTTATAGGCATCAGTAAAAATATATTTTGCCGACCAACTGAGCAGTATAGAATTATCTAGATTTGTAGAGAATTCAGAAAAGTCGGGCCAATCTTTGAGCGGAAATATATTACCAGGTAACTTGTCAGCTATTTTTAAATTCATGTCAACATGAAGTGTTTGTAACACGCTTGTAGAACTTTTAAAAATCGCGTCATGCTCGTGATAAAAACATCCATCGCCCACGTACTCCACCCGCTAATGCTTTTTAACACCTTGCCGTGGCTAAGGCGAAGTGTAATGCATTCTCCACCTTAGCCGCGGCCATTTCAAAGTTCTTAGAACGCAAAGAGCACCCGTTCTCTTCACGTGTTCTTCTTTTATAGCGGGAAAGGCAAGGGATCGTGCATAATTGGTGTGCATGATATGACCGCACTTTGAGACTGCTATCGAGTAGCATACATCCAGTGTAATAGCATCGTTATCGGCGCCGCAGCCATGGATTAGATGAGGACTGGGATCCTATCAGAACCGCGATTATCTTTGCACTTCATAAACCGCACTTGGAAGCGGAATTGATCACTTCTGCAAGTATTCTTACCTACAGGTTGTGTCTACAAAATATTTAATTCATGCTTCGAAATAGTAGATATTTAGTTTTTGATACTAGTATTTTGTTGGAGGATGTTGGTGACTTATTTCAAGTGACATGATTCATTTTTGGAGTCCATCTAAAAAATCCAGGACATTTTTAAATGTCACTTTTTTAAATGTTATTTCAGTCGAATACAGACAAAACAGTTTGTCTGACAGAGACGACGCTTGGAGTGACTGTTTGTATTGTGTACTAACATCAATGACGGCTAGTTTTGTTCGTTTCTTTCAATCTTTAAGGAAAACTTAGCGTACCGCATTCTGGATTGAAAGTTTACTGACTCACTAGGTGCTACAGGCGAAATATACTCAGCACTTGTCACTGGTTGGTTTCTTTAAATATTCAGGTGGAATATAAAAATGATGTCCACGTGTTGTTTCGCCGAAAAGTAATTCCCACTTTGAGAGGTGTCACTTATCAGTAATCACACTAGCAAATAAGTGTAAAATTATTGTTTAAGTTATTTGCCTCGTTTGTCAACTCAATTTAAAATCTAGGTTATATTTTTCCTTCTTCTGCAAGAATATTTAAATTGATATAAACGAATTTTAGTAATACATTTTTGTGTATTTTCATTTAATTATATTACGTATGTGCTCAAGCACAGATATTAGTATTATCGTATGAAACGGTTATAGATCTGCTGAACCGTACACCGTATCCAACTCAATTTATGCCCCATAACATGGTGATTATACCCGAAAGAAACGCAAAAGATATAACTTAAAAAATTGTGAAGTTGGTAAATATAGAGATTATAGGGAGGTTGATAGAGTGTGTCTATTCAACTGTAAAACACAGAAATGACTCAGTCACTAGAGGTGCGTTTGAGAACGCACCAGTACTTCGTTCTTCAGTACTCAGTACTTCAGTCATCGTTTAACCCAACTGCCCAATCATATTTGGGAAAAATCAAGTGTGCGCTCTCGTTGTCAATAAACCGGGCGATTGTCATATTAAGCTGACCAACGCCCCCCCCCCCCCCCCCCATCTACCGTACATCCCTAAACTGCTGCACCACTAATTCCTCTAAGCTGCACACCTTTCGACTTCTGCCTTTCGGTTTAACAAAATAAAAGTCTTTGAGGACACGATTTGATTACACAAACCAGGATTGTCTGTGAAGAAGTGAGCACGACTCATCTGGTTTTGCCCAAAGTTGATTCATATGGCGCAAGCGCATCACTTGTGATTGAGCCAACGTTGTGTAGAAGCCAAGTCACTCCAATCCGAATGACATATTATAATAAATAAAAAGTTATTGTCACCTCTGCATAACTTTCCGTACAGCCACAAATCATTTGCTTGATATTCTATTCAAATGAACAGAGTTGAAAGAAGCAAAAAAACGTGACAAAATAACTCCGTCGTCTTTATTGTCAAATAACAACCTATTTATGTGTGGCGCTGGTATAAATAAGATATTATAATGGACTTCCTAAGTCGCAAACACTTTGGCGTCTCATCGTTCAGTTTCGATCGTGCGTAAATCCTCCATCGGTTAGATTAGCGGTAAACTTAGCCGTCACTGCCTCCATGATGGCGACGAACATGCTAATCGGGGCTCTGGCGGGCGCACTCACCGGGGCTTAGGTGTGGAAAGTAAACTCGCTCACCACTGCTTTATTAGCACAGATTTGCACCGTCGACGCCGACGAGAGGAACTCGGCGGAGCAGTGGAGATGTGTAACAAGCGGCGGCGGTTTCCATCAGTTCAGACAGTCCGTCGTTAGGTGAAATAACATGCAGTTATTTAGTGAGCTGAACCGTTCGACACTAATTTGGCTACATATGTGTTTTTTGCTCTGTTTGTGCGGTACTCGTACTGATTGTATAATAATATGTTTTTTTTCTGGGGTTTAACGTCGCACTGTTCTGCAGCGAGGCTGATGGCGACTGATGAATGATTATGATGATGATGGTGAAGAGTAGGTAAGGATGGAAGGTGGGAAGGAGGCGGTCGTGGCCTATTAGTAGGGTACCTTCCTAGCATTTGACTGTCGACTGAGGGAAAACCACGAAAAAAACTCAGTCAGGAAGGACGGTAGCAGGAATCGAACCCGGGCCTCCGGAATACAAGTTCAGAAGTAGCTCCAATAACCTAGGGTGTTAATAGATTTGTAATAGTACATTCGTGGATTTATTTTTTACATTTACAACAATGCGATCCACCAAGAAAACAACCCCTAAAGATTAATCTAGTAATTTACAATTCCAAGTCCAATAAATCCCTTAATTAAACTCACATTACTACTGAAGTGATTTAACCTGTTTGGATTCTGACTGGCCTACATATCCGCAATCAATTGCTATGGGATTTTCAACATCTTCTGAATCGTTGAAAGGTGGAAACTACTTGTGTGTTTGAACTTCTTGAATCTAACAAGACTATTGCCATAATCGGTTTCACTACTGAGGAACTCAACAGCTGTTGACAATAAAATGAAATATTTGAATGCTGGGCTTGAAGAACCATGTAACCAACAGCTTCATTATTCTTTAGCATATAGCCAAAAACTATTGCTAAGCCGTTCCATTATAGCGACAATATTGACAAAATCATCAATTTAATTCAAGGTAATGTAAGCGAAATGGTAAATCCATATAAAAAAAAACACACAGACATTAATATGTGTTATTCCAGCCTGGCTGAAAGCATTGATTTCTTTCAGACTTGTCTTTACACAAATGTCCAATCATACAGAATCTATTATTGAGTCCAAGCAAAGGCTCTTTCATCAGTGCGTTATTGCAAGTGATCAAAGAGAATATTTCTCTGACGATTATGCTCAATGACATCTGGTGAGTCTTGTGGTAAAACTTCTCTCTGAGCGTCAGATAAAACTTTGAAGCTAGTCGAACTGAGAACTTGCTAGAGAAATCTAATTTAATGTCAGTTGATAGTTGATCTGTTTCTAATAGCAACAACTTTGATTAAACTTCCCGCATCCAATTCCCTCGTTCAAAGTACTCGACATTATTTCTTTCTTCATCTTGTTGTAAAAAACCTAAAGGCAAAGCACAAATAATAATAATAATAACATTATAACGCCTTTTACATGCAAGGAAGAGTAAAGTTTAAAAACGCAATGGTTATTTTTTAACTCCAGCCCGCAGCATCTGACGTATCTTTGTCAGCTCTAAACTCATGCATTTCTAATTTTCTGCTTGAGATTGGATGACTCGTGGGAAGCTTTACCATCATATTTCTCAAATGGCAGTTTATCAAAATATAAAACGTGCGAGTAAATCCTATCCTAAAATATTTCTTGATGATTTTAAACATAAACGTAAAAAAATGTTAACATGGCCAACATTTTTTGATGTGATTTTAGTTTATATGTACTTATATTTTACATAAATCGCTACAAAATCCCAATTTAGGACGAATCACATGGTACATTACAATAACATAAATAAATAAAATCAGCAGAGGAAGAGCTAAAATTAAACTCTAAAAAGAGCACGAATAAAATATGTACCTATTACGGCACTATAGGTATTTATAGTTGCAGAAAAAATTAAATATCTATTCCTTTACATAAATTATAAATGTATATAAGTATTTTGTTCTCAAACAAATTACCGCTTGGCTATAAAATTAATTCCGTTGGGTTTTGTTGACCCTCTTGAAATATTTCAATATATTACTATTTGTTATAATAAAAACTGTAAACATAGGCACGCGCCATTCTATCCCATAAAACTACTCCAAATTTCCGTGTAATATTTTAAGAAGTAATTTGTTTTGTATACACGTCGATGTTCATTTTAATTATGTTTGATTTTGTTTACTCTTGTCTCTAGACCCGCGGCTCGAATTGCTTCCAACAGGATCTCTCCTGTTGCCCAAGAGCTCCCCGAACAGCTTATCTCTTTATCCTCCCGACATCAGCCCCGATTAAACCCCTCCCTTATCGCAACTTCCTGCCCCGAGTCCGGGAACCCGAATTTGTTCGCTCATACAGTTTGGTTTCTCTCAGCCTCTTCCTTACAGAATCATTGTTGCAAAACTACCCTTGGTCCCTGTTACTGGCCCGTGGATATGTAAATGCAATTGGCTTTAAGTTTACCTCATTCTCAGACCAGTAACATAATAAAACCAATAGACAATTGTGTTTTTTTATCATCTTAAGAAAGAGGAACGACTTTCTATTTTGAATGATTATTGTCATGGATGCTATTCATTAGTTTTTCCCCACCAGTAGGAATATTCATCAATATGAATTCAAAACATATTTTGAAGCCAGCGTAATGAAAATACTGTGTATTGAGCGTGACATTGAAGTTTTAACCGATTTTTATCAATATCTTTTACCAGTGGAATTTTTTATGAAGTCAAATGCCTTTGTATTAGCGCATGAAAATTTGTAAAAATATGGCACTAAACTTCTGTAGGACAAAATAAAATAAATAAACCATTCTAAACTATGAAATAACTTTCATTGTGCAGTTCTGAAGACAAGTACGAAGACTTTTCATAAACAATTACATTGGTAAAAGATATTGATAAAAATCGATTAAAAATCTGTTCAAGGCCACGCTCACTACTCAGCCGTCTTAATGTGGCACTCTTAGGCTGCATTTCACCAAGATTCTAAACCCGGGTTAGAGGCGGTAAACCTGGTTTAGAGGCTCCTAAACCAGGTTTACCGCCTCTAACCCGGGTTTGGAATATTGGTGAAACGCAGCCCTACATCGCTTTACCTGTTTGTTTCATTTTTGTATAGGCACCGCCATGTCACGACGATCAACCAATCGATTTCTAGCAAAATCACCTGATCGATTTAAAGTAAATAAAAAAAAAAAAAAAAATGTGTTCGGTCATATTTTGTATGGTCATCTCAGATTGCATCAGATTTTACACATTTTTATTGAAAGCACAAGAACTTAAGAGTCGACTTACTCGCAGAAAATTTATATTCCGATGTGAAAAAAAATCCTAGAAATGCATGAAAGAAAATGCTCTGAGTTGTACGTGACATTTGTGACATTGAATCGTATGTTGCATGTTGCATCTAGTGGAGCGGTCGCTCCACCCAGCCAAGTCGTACTATACACTCACAGTCACTCAACATACCGTAAATGCCTAATAAACTGAGGAGCAGACCAAACACTTTTACTGTAAGCAACAACATGGCATTTTCGGCCTACTGGATCTTAAAATTGGAAAATCTCACATTGTTGTGAAATGTCTTAATTTCGAGCTATGGCCCACCCCACTACATATACCAAATTTGGGAACAATAGGTTATGCCATTTGCGCGCTAGAGGACCGAGAAAACAGTGAAATTACACCACTTTCTGATTCTGAAGATGATGATTCTGATGATATCAGGAAACCCTGTTGACAGCGCCACAGCCTAAACGGCTAAACCGATCGACCTGAAACTTTTACCACATATGCACTTTTGGCGTCTGATGATACCTTGCCTCTTGTGATTTTTTGTGCCGCCATTTTTAAACCGGAAGTGACGTCATAACTCAAAAACGTCTGGACCGATTAGAACGAAATTAGCGCCATTCGATTTAGATGGTCATCTATATGAAGTATCAATAAAAAAAATATTATTTTCTTATTTTCTAAACCGGAAGTGACGTCATAAATACGCAATATTTAACTTATTTCAACAAATTATACTTAAAATACGTACATAATTAACTTACATTGTAACATAGACAATACAATTTATATATTCAAGGTAGCAGTGTTCTCGGCCGCCATTCCTGAAACCGGAAGTGACGTCATATATCTAAAACGCCTGTACCGATTGCAACTGAACTAGCTCCTGCGTATTCATTCTGCTATTTATTTGAAAAATCAATTGTGAAAAATGAATAAATAAATTAATGGTACCGGAAATGGCGGCAGGAACCACTAAATGAAACCGGAAGTGACGTCATATATTACAAACGGCATGACCGATTTTACGGAAATATAGGGATTAGGAATTCAGATGGTCGTTCATGAAGGTATCAACTAGATAAAACTAGATTGTTTTCTTATTACCTATACCGGAATTCGGCCGCTATTTCAAAACCGGAAGTGACGTCATGTATCGAAAACGGCTGGATCGATTATAACGAAACTTAAGCTATTCTTCTTAATCTTGGATAATCATTTTCATCTTATACCAAACGCAACTTTTCATAGTAACCAAATCGGTTGAGGCGTATTTTTTTAAAGAAATTAGTCCCTGCTCGGACATGTGCTACAAGCTGTATGAATAAACTAACAAAAGAAGTGATATCCCAGAAAAAACACTCCGTGTAAAAATACCAGCCAAGTCTCTTTAACTATAAAAAAAATAGAAGAAATCTAATAATTCAGCACTGAAAAGGAGTGATATCAAAAAAGGAGCCAAGTCAACGAATTTTCCAAATTTTAATCGTACCATTGAAATAAAAATATCAACCCCCGAGAAATACTTAAAAAAAGGACTTGGCGCATCGTTTTTTTAAAGACATTTTTCTATTCTTAAGCTTATGCCACTCACATACTACGTAGTTCAGAAATGCCTAGAAAAATTGGGACAAAACTTTCAAATTAAATATTGAACATTCTGTAAAATATTTTAAATTTAAATATAAGTACGCAAAGAAACATAGCATTGTCTTACAAGCAATAAATACAGAACAGTTGTGTTTGTGATTGGTAGGTACCTATAGTTTTGTGGGTACATCAACATACCTACTACAGCATTATACTTTGAACCTTCTCGCCGTGTAATTAATTGCTATTAATTAACATTTTATACCAAAAAAATTCATAAATTACATAACGTATTACTTTAGATAAAAATCTAGTCAGTAATTATTTGAGCAGCATGGCTCAGTGCACTAGTCACTTATACAAATCTCATTGACGGCCTTCTTGTAATGAGCGCTTTCGCTATTTCCCTCAGTCACGATATTGAGAAGTATGATTGATTAATATGACCCTAGAAATAGTGGCAATAACGAATAGACTAGGCCGCTTCCGTTTATTCGTTATTCGTTTATCCGTTTATTTCCTCTGAATATTGACAAAATACCAAAACTGCCAGTAGGTAAGAGTACTAGTTATATTAAAACGTAGTATGATTCGTCGATAATGAATGTGATATACTCAGGAAAATAAACTTGTAGAGTTCTTCCTATACTTTTAGGATAGAAAAGTGTCTTTAAAAAAACGATGCGCCAAGTCCTTTTTTTAAGTATTTCTCGGGGGTTGATATTTTTATTTCAATGGTACGATTAAAATTTGGAAAATTCGTTGACTTGGCTCCTTTTTTGATATCACTCCTTTTCAGTGCTGAATTTTTAGATTTCTTCTATTTTTTTTTATAGTTAAAGAGACTTGGCTGGTATTTTTACACGGAGTGTTTTTTCTGGGATATATATTGCTGTGAAGTAAGTTATTTTAAATCAAATATTGAAAACCACAAAAAACATAAAAAAGCGGCCTAAGAATAGAGATAAACAGTAAATCTGTGTCTCTAGTAATCCAAAAAAAATAATCAAAATGTTTTTTCTCGTTTTGAGGAAGTGCTAACATGGGCAATATATGAGTCTTTTTGGCACCTCTGCCTTTTTGTTTAAATAACTAAACAAAAAATAAAACTTTGGGGCCAAGAGACACAGATCTACTCTTTATCTATATAACTAGTATATAACCTGTAAAATTTTGAATACAATCGGTAAGCCGTTTAGAAAAAAGTAGGAACCGTCTTTTTGTGCTTCATAAAACATGGATTTATCAAGTATTATACACTCTTATAACGTTATTGGCATATTAAACAAATTTTGAAGTATTTGTAAATTGTGTTATATCGAGAAAGTATTATGCTTCCCTTGATCACTTGCAAACCATTGGCGTTGAAACGCAGCAGCTTTGCTTTCAATGATCTAGAGAGCAGTAACGCTAACAAAGTATATTTGTCATACAACACAAAGGTCCGCTTATCAGTGCCTTTCACTTGGAGTTATTTTATAAAAACATACCTCATTGCTTGAACAAAGTAAATTTCGTCTAGACTCCACCAATCACACAATCTGCCTCCTCGAGGCCAGATATGATGACGAATAACTGTAAAACACTCCACCGAAAGCCAGACGATGACGCTTCTAACATGCCACGCTGTAGTTAGTTTCAAACAGACATCTATCTCGACAAAAGCTCGTCGACAATGCTTTGTTGTTTATCTCATTGTCAGACGCAGGTCGGACTTGATGGGCTAAAACACGAAGAAGCATTCACTCTCAGAACCTTTGCCGAGAGGTGCTTATTGATGATTCTTTGTTTCCTGCACAAACTGAACAAGGATGCTACATGAAGAGATAAGGAAGGTGCGAATGTTATTAGATATCATAGGCTTATTTCCGTGATTATTACACCTCCCCTCCCCCCTCAGAGACAAAACTATCCCATGCACTTCCACCTCTAGAATTGAAATTTGGAATATTAATTGAAATTCTCTGCGCACCACCGTGAAGCGATTAGTCCGCGAAGCAGCTGTGCTAATGTTTTCACAGGTTTCTAAGGCATGCGGGTCACCTTACACGTCGGGAGTCGGGATCCCCTCCCCTCCACCCCCGCCCCGACCCTGGTTCGCCTCGCTCGCTGCCTCATTACCCCTGTATTGATCCGAACGCAACCAACAACACATACACCCACGGTAAAGCACAGACGTATTCACCCAGACTACAAACAATTCGTTTAAAATAGCAATCCTGTACATTTTTTATTCGAAGTACGGAATTTTTTATGGAGTGCTTCCTACCTGATTGTTTTCTATTTTGGGAAAAAAAAATATTTTATAACTTTTGCATGCTTCTGGAAACTTGACATCAAATGTTTTTACGTCAAGTTTGTTCTTAACGTATTTAAGTCACAATTAAAAACTCAATTAGTTTTCTAAAGTTAGAATATCATCAATCAATTGTGAATAAAGTTCTTCCAACGGATTTTCTTTCATAACGAAAATAACTTCTTGCGCCGAGTATCAAGCGTCGGATATTATTTCACATTAATTCTTCGTGGTAATTATTAGAAGCCCACAGGAAAATGGCAGGTAATTAATTTGGCTCGTCAATTTCACGAGTAAAATGTTGTTCGACCGAAGTAAAATGTTGACATGATTGACCTCGGGCGGCGGCGCCTTCCTCATTGGTTGACGTCGCGACGCCAACGGAATTAGCTCCAGCGTCGCTCTTCTGATGCCTGATTGCCGACAACCCATCACTTAGAACCCGATCTCAAGACAGACTTACATCACGAGATAAACTGTCTTCAAAAGGGGAGAGATAATTGGCATGCGATATTACGATTTTTTTTAGATCATAATATAAATTCTGTACCCCCGAGGTAGAAGGCCCGATGTCCATTTTCTCGATATTGTGTTGAACACATTTGGATTCATGTAATCAAACTCTTCAATCAAATGCAACTAGAGAGCCCCGCCATGTAACACATGACCTAATCACAATATTTTCTGATCAAGGTACAATAGATGGCGCAACTCTCGAACCACTCTTGCTGACGAATTGACTGATCGTGACAATTGACTTGACCCTCGCGGAACTACCGATCTCAATAGCAACTCAATCCTAAATCTTATTTTTTTTTCAAAACAAACCGAAACAATAATTAAATATGAATGGAATATGTTCAGTGAAGAAGAAACCAAAGTGGCAATTTCCAAATGAATATACTTATTTGATATACTTATTAAATATACATATAGAATATATTGCAAACAACAAATGAAAAAGTTGTGAACGAATCTAAACGAATCCAAATTCTGAATCCGAAATCATACCCAAATGAGTTTATTAACGAAACAAATACGCAACATAAAAAATTACAGCACAATAAAAGATTTCCAACATTTAAAAATATGTGCTAAGAAAACACGGGACACACTATCAAGTTTATGAAAGCAGAGTGAAGAGCATTTCTGTCGTTGTCTGACTACTCTCACGTGACTTTACTTTCCTCACAGCTATTTGGTCATGATCGAAAAAGCACAAAGTAAACTTGAATTCCATGGTCAAGACTTAGTAGTAGAATTTAATGCGATTTTATTCAGGTCTCCACATAATAAGATTCAACCTGATTAAATAAATACGCATCTCTGCAGAAATCACAACAATTAACAACAATACAATTTTGATTCCTAAATGGTACTTTCAGTTTTCAATATACTCAAATCATTTTCAAAATGCGATGTGACGTAAGGTGGTACACTCGGGCAAAATGTCCATATGTCAGAAAAGTTCTCTTACGCCCCCCTCCCCCCAACCCACACAACATTCTCAACCCCCAAAATAACATCTTATTACATTTAAATGTTGCTTTTTAAGTGGTTCTATTTAGTCAAGGTCCACAGAGTTAAATTGTATTTTCTTCACTGCCAATGGATTCACGGCTTCCTGAAGTTTCAATGTTTCGAAAAAAGTATGTTTTTCCACGATATTGTGCATTCCATGCAATATCTCTCTAAATACTCAACGGATTCGATTGAAATTGTGTGCACTTTATTTGGCTCGAAATTATCTACAGGAAAAGTCCGGGTTTGATTAAAATTGGGCTAAAATGAAGATTTCTATAGAGGTCTATCGTAACGCAAATTCCGAGCTCAATGTCAAAACTGTGCATTAATAGTAAAGGATTTGACTGAAGCCAACAAATTAGTTACATTACAGTCACACAATGACTGGTATCATCTTTACAAAATATATGATTGGTTGAATGGAGAATTACTGTTTTTTTTAACAATTTCCTCAAGAATCATTGAAATGAGCCGTCTTATTTTGAGGTACACTCATGGACACTGAAATTGGCCCGCGGTTAATGTTTAAGTGGCACTACGGCTAGTATTTAACATTTATTTTAATACTAGAGGGTTCCGTCATGTATAACATGACCAATGCGCACCAGTGAGGTATGCATAAATATTAAATATAAAAAGACAGCAATATTTGTCAGCAGATTGTGCGTCGTTAATACACACGTTACGTAATTAACAGACCAAATGCCCAACAAAATACGTAAATGAGGTACGAAGGAAGGCAATTTAATCATACCTATTATGGTAAATCAATTACATAAGTCTTCAAATGTAAACCATGACCATGAGTATTAGTAAGAAAATTAAGAAAATGTATAGTGTCATAATGCGCCGTTAAAATATAGGTGAAGTTGATATCGTGACCCGATACACACGACACATTCTTTATTTGTGATACCAATTCGTAGTTTGCACGTGACATCATCTCATTGTTGAGAGGCCATATTGGTGTAACGTGTCAGAACGGCTGTCAATCTGTGTTTCGGTATTGTGGTGATATAATGGTTACCTGTGCAATAAACTGCAGAAGAAATTCTTATGGGTATAAAACCACCTCATATACCAAATATCTTTGATTAACCGCTTATAATTAGCATTAATCGACTTGACATCTGTAAAATGGTTGAAATTTACTTTTTTACATTGTTGATGAAAAACAAATGAAGCTCGTGCAAACTATGAATACATGGTGAGCTTCATTATATCCGTTTCTCTGAGGTCAGAGGTAGGTATAAGAGCGGAAGGTCATATGTTTTGGATTTCTCGGTGCACACTTTTGGAATGGTAATCAAGCTCTATAAGTACCTACCATTGGACTGATGTTAACAAATACAGTTATATTGAAGTATAGGTACCCTTACAGAATGCCCATGTCACCATTACAAATATGATTGGATGAAGAATTCAGCTCAGAATTACTGGTTATTGAGATCACTTTAAGAATCATTAAAATTGACTTCCGCCCATCTGCCTCTAAGGTACCTATCAGTATGCAATGTAAAAATTTAAGCATTGATGTTTAAAACATTACCAACAGTAACTTGACGTCGTTTACATGACTCAATACACACCACTCTTAGTAAATAAGAAACGAAGGAAAATTATTTCCCAAGAAAATGTATAATATAACTCCATCGACTTTGGTTTGATCATGTTCACGGCCTACGAAATTCAGAGCAAGAGAAAATAAGAAAAATAACATTTGAAGTTTCTTGCCGAGATGACGTTTTTAATGTCATGTGCTGGTTTAGACCGTATTAGTATCTTATTATGAATTTATTATAATTACAAAAGGATAAGGTGCTCGTCTTAGGTGAGTTTCGGTTATTAATTTATTCACAAAAGGCAGAAGATGTAATTTTAGACATGATGGCAATAAAACGCCTCCATCTTAGTTATAGTTTTCAATAAATACCAATGTCAAATCGAAGCGCGCAACTGTTCCTGACAGACAGACAGACACACAGACAGAACTGGGTAACTATAAGTAAGATAATTTTTTGGCACAAAGACCGGATGGCTTGTGAGCTTAGGGCCGAAAAATTACTTTAAATAAATAAATATTAGCCGAGTGCCACTTGAACATTGACCGCGGGCCAATTTCAGTGTCCAGGAGTGTATACATAATTATATACCCTCTATATTTTAAAATAGTTTAATTATAAACTGTTGCCCTTCTCAAATTATTTATTTGTATAATGTACAATTTATATAGAAATCCAAATAAATATTTTGTAAATGTCTGACATTATTGATTTAATAGTTTGGTTTTCATGTGGTTCTCACCGACCGTGATAAATACTCGCATTTAGTGTAATCGTCCAACAGTTTAGATTGCTGCCGATAATGTTATCGCTATATTGTAAAACTCGACAATAGAACGAGCCAATTTAAACTTTTATTCAAATATCAGTTCCCGTATTGAAACAATGTCAGCTTATCTCTTCAGGGGATGTGAGCTCCTACGCATAGAGACGCAAAGTAAATGACGCAGTAAAGTTACTTCATGCGAAAGTTCTCGTATTAGTCAAGTTATAAACAGCTGGGACTCAAACCTCATATGCAATTATTGCATTTTAACTCTCTAGCATAAAATTATTTATTTGAATTCATACATCGCAATTGGAATATTACTAGATGAAGAAACCCGTTATAATTATGAAAGGTATAACACTCTATGATGATCAGTGTTGTGATTAGATAATTTTATTTATATCTAGATAAAGATAATCTAGATCTAGATTTAAGATAAAGATAACCTTCCAAAACAAATTCTAGATAAGATAATAGATAAATTTACCAGGAATCATCTAGATAATAGATAAAGATAATAAATAATTATCTAGATAATTGCAATAGATAATAGATTTTTTTTTTTATCAAATACTACTTTTCCCTAATTATTTTTGGATCCTAAATTTGGAACTTGAGTTTTTAAAAAATGGGGCCATCAAAACAAGCCAACTACTAATGCGACTAAACGGGGATGATTTTCGTTTTTCATATAATCAGACATTGCCAATAGATAACGAAATTATTATCTATATAAAGATAAAGATAACCAATTATTTAATTATCTAGAAAAAATAATAGATACAAAATAATTATCTAGATAATTATCTAGACAATTTAATCTAGATAAGTCACAACACTGATGATGTTAGAAGAATGGAGAGTTGGAGCTTTAGCCTAAAGATGACTCGATCTCGATATTGTATGATGATTGGCCACATCTCACATTTCATTCCAACCTCACTTTGCATGATATTGGACTGACTGCGGTTTTCTTTGTTTGCAAAACTGTTCCTGCAAGTTTGCCTCGATCCGTATGATAAGAGAGTAAAATGCGGTCTACACTAAAGCTGGCGTATGTTATACCAAGTGGCCACATTGATACATGCATCGGGGAAGTGCTCCAATAACATATCGTGTCCATTTCTGTGTTGGAATGTGCTCCAACAAACCGCCCCGCGTTAAATTGCCTGTAAACCACCAACCCTCGATGGCTGCAGGTTTGTTTGATATTCCCTACACCCCCGCGGATAGTGGGAGGGGAGGAGGGAGGTTATTTGCCAGCAAGGAGTTAGGTCGGAGGAGGCAACAAGATAAATCGGACTTCTCTTAACATAAAGCTAGACTCTTCCGATAAGAACCCACCAATAAAACACATTGCTACACATTTTACTCACGGCTACGCGTTCAGGACGGCGGAGGAGAAAAAAACCTTATTTCAGGTTTTATTTCTCACTCGAACTTTTTTTAGTCAGCCTGTGTGAACGTTCCTGGGGATTTGGAATGAGGGCGTTGGTTTCCTTCGTTCTTGTAGCTAAATGCACAAAGCGAGCTTAAGTACCTCCACTGGCCACAGTTTCTCACCTCAGGATCTTTAGAAATCTCCTCCAACTCATCTCAAGCGTCTTGAGAACAACGCTGATTATTCATACTTGATTCTTAGGCACTCAACTAAGAGTTACAGCAAGATGTAGAAGTAAAACGATGTACTGAATAGAGAAATATCAGGGGGCGAAGAATGTTCGAGAAGTCCTCCAGAATTCTTGAGAAGTTATCATGACTTTTTGTTACTCGGACGTCTAGCCACAAACATCGATTCCCGTTCAATAAAAAAAGGTCGTCGAATGTCTTGGTTGTTTTGATCCACATTGATTACATCAAGGGCCAAACACTCGCAGGATATCACAGATAAGGAAATCTTTCAGTTAATTCATGAATCTGTTATTTCTGGCACATCTATTCCAAGATTTCATTACTATTTTTCCATGCCGCTGATTCCTAGGAAAACATGTTTTGACTGAAATGTAAAGATGTTTTCGATGTGTACGTATAGAACGTCGCCAACTTTGGTCTTGAAAAGTTGAAACATGGCGAACTCGTGAGAAACGAGCTCTAGCCTCAACGCGACTCAACCAATCACATTCATAACTCACATCTTACATGACTTCGCGCTGTCGCAGGTGGAAAAAATATAATTTTGATTTTCCGGAAGTAAAAGGGAATATGAGAGCTTTAAAACTTTCAAACAGACCCCAGCAATTTCCTTCATTCCTTGATCCACGTTTTACCTTTATTTTACTTCGCCATTTCGTCAGCGTGTTAGAGAAGGGCTGTTTTACGCCCTTTGCAGCTGTCCCAGTCGTTCTCACGTCCAACAATCGACCCTCTTTTTTAAATAACTGTGCAGCATTTTTGACAATTTACTTTGGCCAATTTACACGTATTTTACAGTAACTTTAACAATGTCGCTCCCACTGTAATTAGTCTCTCTTGCTACGGCAGTAAATCTTGGCAGTATTCATTGCATTCCTACCATTGTGATGCGGGCGTTCCTGTAGACACTGATTCTGAATATCTTCATAAAACAACTGTTTTCTGACAAGCTCTCTCAATGAGCTGCTTTCCAACAAAACGAACCTCATATCAATGAAGAATAAAGTCTTCGTCTTGCGTTCATTTCGTTCGCCATTCTCTTCGTAAATTTACTTTCACGTTTGCAAAATGACAACGAATGAATAACAAAATATTATAATTCCATCAGCATATACTTTTGTAAAATACGCGTCGTCGTTACGTAAACACTGAAATGCAAATCGCGCAACGCGTTTCTGTGATGTCCTAATAATAAAGAAAGAGCGGAAGAAATGACAGACACGGAATGAAGAAAACTCAAGAGAGATCACATCTTGATGGATCGAGAAGAAATATTAAGAAATTACATGAATAATTCACGAATCACCTAACGTCTAGAAAATTCATCTCCCTCGTCTCTGTTTTCTTCGACAATGCCAACTCGACAAAATCTAACCTAATTTTTCCCTCCACTTAGCGCCAACCGCCATTCGGCCGTGTAATTGGGCGGTAAACAAATTGGCAGCTCGCCTGTCAGCTAAGACACTGAAGCATTTTACAACCACGTACCGAGCTGTTAAAGTAGTTAAAGCTTTCCCATCGCATATCCCATTAAATTAACATCACAGACACCAGAACAAACTTCGTTGTCACACAAAGTGGACGCGACGGCGACGGTGGAAGCAGTTTATTCTCATCTCGCCGAGTTGACAGAATCGTTCTGCACTGACTTCCATCCACTGGAGATGAAGGATTTACCCAATTTGATCTTTTCGTGTATACAGCCACACCTCGACGTTATACAACAGTTTGCAACTAAATTGTATGAAATTCAAATTTCAGAGAAAAATGTGTTCTCTGATTTCTTTCCATCTGACACTGACTTTCTTATACGTTTCATATTTTTTCATCACTACTAAAACTTTTCCAAGAAGGAAAATTGTTATCTCATATAACAATAGACTCTTATTGAAGGTAACGTTCTTTCAATTTGGCTCGGGTGGGAAATAAAACGTCGGACGTATGAAATCGACAGAAAGCATTGCAATGCGCTGGGAGGCATTAATTATGTATAAGAACAGCTCTCTAGAAGATACACCCGAGATCCAGAAGCCCGAAGGACTCGCCCGCCATTATGAGGCGGTTTGTATTGAGTTACCCAGGTCAAGGCCCATGGATCGAGTCAAAGTCGGAGGCCACAACAGTTAATAGCCAATCGAATTACGAATTTCGAATTGTACTCAATACTTAATGTGATTGAGGAAGGTCTCTTCATTCCAGTAAATATGTCTCAACATGATTTGACCACACACAGACGGTCAATTAGCATGGACTCACACGGTGGAACCTCACATTTCAATCTAAAGTGTAAGTTTCTAACATGTTGGGTCCACTGGCGTAACTTCGATGTTGCAGCTTCCGCAGTTGCGGGGTGGGGGGGGGGGGGGGTAGTGGGGCCCGAAAAATTGTGAATGAAAACTATACAAATCAAAAATATCGATAATCGATAATAAGGAAAATTTAAGAATTCAAATGATCATATCGACCATATTTGTGTTTAAATCGCGTTAAAATGCACTAAATTATATAGCAAAATTAAAAAATTTCCGGGCCTGCGCGGCCCAGACTCGCATGTTCCTTTGAGGCCCTCCTCCAGACGTAAACCGGACCAGTTGTTATAATATTTGACCTTCTATTATGACCTACATAGAAAGATCCACAACATGCAACTGGATTTACAATAATACGATATTTGATAATAAATATTTAAAAATTAACACAAAACGATTGATATATTATTAAATATGTTTACGGTACCAATAAAAAAGTATGGGCTGGGGCCAGAAATATATATCCTGCCCGGGGTCCGAGATCTGAAGTTTACGCCGCATGTTGGGTCAAGATATTATGTCATTTCCGTTGCAGACCAAGCTGTGGTAAAGTGTTAAAAAATCTAAAAAGCATTCCCATGTTTTTATAAAAGTAATTGTGTTTCACTGAGCATGAGTTTGCATCCTCGACTACGTGTTCAACAAAAATAATATAATGAAGCAACTTTCCAATAGCCATTTCCTTCAAGCTGTAGGATAATTTTGTTATGTACTCTCATCAAGACCAAATTAAAATGCTGAACAAAAAACTTCTCGCATTTTAAATTACTTCGTTATAAATTTTAATGTTCGTTATTAAACGCGACCAATGACGTAGAACTAAAGAAAAAAGTAATTAAAAACACAGCTCGCGATCGTTCCGATACTTAAATCTAATTAAGGCAAAATAACTTTCCTCGTACAAAATTTACTTATACATAATACTTTTAAAAACTTTGATTTTTATCTTACAATCTCTTTTCATAATTCTTTGAAAAGAAATAAATTGTATATGAATGAGATTTTATATATAGCTTTCATTAAGATTTAAGTCTACATTTTTCCGTTATTAAAGTACCCGTCTCGGGCTCATTTGTAACCCTTTGACAAATATTTCGAGACCCTTATTGTGTCTCTAAAAATACGAGTTTCTGACTAGAATTAAACAGACGAATCTCAAAATGAAGAGACAAGAAAAGGAATATTTCCATGAAATCATGAAAAATCATTTTTTCCAGGACTATCTAATCCGAAAGTGTGCTTTATGAATTCATTTCGTAAAATACTTTACTTAAATGAAAAAAAACGGATTTCTCAAAATGAAAGCATTGTTTCAGAATGTAGGTACTTCATTAACAACAAAAATATGAGAATAGTACCTATTAGTCGTTAATGTTCTTGATCCATTTTGTTAACAGAATTGTATGCAAATTACCCTGTAACTTTTTTACAGCTTACTATGATTTAGATTTCTTGTAATTTTACACCCAATTAAAATATTTCTACTTGTATTGAATCTAAAAATAAAAAATAAATATACTACCTATATTTTAATGATATCGTCTTCGCTTCTCCGATAAGTTTGTCGGTTTAATATTTACACATAAAAAAACTCATTAGGACAATTCACAAACTTTTTATTTTACAAAAACGTTCCAATATTTCTTCTTCCGTCGGAAGGCTTCATCAGTGAATGACAAAATTATAAATTGATATTTTGTATACTGAAATGAAAAACAAATAAGTGTAATTCCAACTGGCTTACAAAAATCAAAGATAATCCCAGACCTTATTTTCATTATAATTTAACTTTAATTTTTTTCAAATTTTTTCAATTTTTTTCAAATTTTCAAATTTTATTTTTTTTAAATTTTTTTTTACTATTCAAATTATCTTTTTATAATATGGTCTTCCCCTGATGTAGCCTTCCGAAGGAAGGATAAATATTTGAACGTTTTTGTAAAATAAAAAGTTTGTGAATTGTCCTAATGATTTTATTGTACTGTTTGAACATGTACCTACTGAAATGTATTGTATACATCTGCCCAAGTGTAATTGTTGACTTATGTTTGGTTGCAGAGCCGACGACGGACATCATCGGCGGCCCCGACTTGTACATCGATCGCGGCAGCACCATCAACTTGACGTGCGTCGTGCTCTACAGCCCCGAACCGCCCGCGTACATCTATTGGAACCACAACGAAGTGGTAAGACAGATCGCAATCAATATCAGTGTCGACCTAAGAGACGGGAAGCGATGCGGTGAACCAGCCCAAGAGTGCATGGTGGATACTAAAATCTCACTTGGCTTTGATTCGATGTTGACGAGTCAGCTTTATTTACTGCAATACAAGTCACACATTTAAACAAGCCACTATGAAAATAGTTTGTATCCAGGCGCGTAGGAAAGGGTGAAAATCTCCCCCTCCCCCTCTGATTCAATTCCCCTCCGGGCCTCCCTATGTTCTTATTATATGTCAAGAAAAGAGAATATGCTTAAAAAAGTGTTATAAATCGCGTAAAAATTCACCAAATTCGAACCTGAAATTCAAAATTTTTCATGGGCTTTGCATTGCGCCCCGGACCCGCAGTTTCCTGGGGGCCCCTCCCCCCCCCCCCCCCAGACCCCCCCCCCAATTGTCTTCGTAGACACTAGTTTCTCCTGCTAAAGTTCTTTTACAATAGTTCCCCCCCCCCCCCTTGCAAATTTAGTGTTTGATGTGATTCAATTTCAAATAATCGATAGACAAAATGTTTTAGAATTCTTATAATTTTAAAATTTTAAAATTGTTATTTGCGTAATTTCTTGCTGTATTGCCATAGCAATAAATCCTTCACAGTGGTAACACATTGGTTGATTTCATAGAAATTACGCAATATTTCAGAAATACGTCGCTCTCCGTTTTCCCCTCCAACATGTCAATTGCCATTTGAATTTCATTTTTATGAATCAAAATGATATGCTTTTTGGGTGATAACGGTTTTAGCATATTATTTGTTTTGAATTTTACAAATCTGCCGGAATAAAATTTCATCACACTATGGTTTGATTACTTTTATTGCGATTTTGGAACAATGCCTAAAGGGGATAAAGTCATAAAGGAGGGGAAAATGTAAAGTATCTTCGTCTTATTTGCTGTATATTTTGCACCACATACCTACCTATACGTATTCGTGTGGACAGAATATCGTGGTCTAATGCTTCGCCGATATTCACTTAAAATGTGTTACCAGATGACCAGTCTCGAAGTTGCTATTGGTTTGTTTCCCAAACAGTTTGTCTTGCCTCTATGTTATTTAAATGCACCACTATTAGTCTAAGCTGGATTTCCAAATCAAGTAATCTTGTGTCGCCTAAAGTAAGGATAAAACGAGTAAAAATGCTAAAAGTGGATGAAGAGCGCCGCATGAACAAAGTCTCCAAATCCCTAATCTGAGTGTATTTACGTGTAAGGTATTTTATTGGCTTATGCAACCGAAGCATTGCAAAACCTGGAGTTACAAAGTTAAAATCACGGCTTTGCTCTGCGGGTGTGATTCTGGAATAGTTAAAGAGGCACAAAAACGATTTGTTAGCAGGAATATATACGAATCGAACATGCGAGCAGCTAGAATTTCGAGTGAGTCAAACCTGAATCCCGTGAAAACGTTGATTAAATTGAAATCGGGGAGTGAAATCTCCTAGCGCGTGGATGTATAGTCGGATAGTTTGGTCGTGCACAAGGCCGCTATTGCCCGCGCACTAATGGTCCGCTTGCATGTTGACCCGGCCACATATCGAACTCAGCGATACACTACAGGCAAATAACACTGCAGGTTTCAATTGCGTGCCAGGTTCTGTGTATCGGAAACTTTGTTTTTTCCCTTTATGCTCTCTTTCTTCTTTCTCACTTTGGTGTCAGAAGTGGACACCTATGGAAAGAGACGTGCGGCTGTGGATGAGACACGAACCGCCACTTGGGAGCTAATCGAAATCGCGTCCTTTACTCTTGTCCGCTCTGCAAAACCCGGGATCGTTCAGCTGTCTTGTGGTTTCACGTGGCTTTGTCCATGCACTTTGAATCACGATGAGACAGAAATTGGTTGAGTTGAAGTAAACTGAAACTAGTTTTAATAACACATATCTACGTAAGGTCATTAGTCACATAATCATATTCGCAACGGAATTCAAGAGTATGTCATTATTATTTGCACCTATGCGAATAGATGATACGATTTTCCAGGATTGTATTGCATTGTCCAACTAACAAAATATATAATTATATATTTTAACTCAAACAGCTGCATTGGTCTCTTTAAAAGTAGGTAAAGGAAAATTATGAAATCAACTAAGAATTCGTATTGCATGTGAATTAATGTGGATGTGAAATTTGCTACAATGACCAAGCAAAATTTGGAATTGATCAGGTTTCAATTTTCAAATATTCACAAGAACACCTTAAAGCAAACTGCACACGTGACCGCTCTTAACATTAATAATTTCAGGTCGGTGGGTTTTACGGTTTTACCTGGGCACTGCAGGCAAAAATAAAGACAGACAGACATACAGACAGACAGACAGACAGACAGACAGACAGACAGACAAAACTCGTAGAGATAGAGCCATAAGAGGGATGGAAACTCCTATTCTTGTATTATAAATAATTTCCCACGCATTTAGGCAAAAGTTAATTTAATCAACAATTCGGTTGATTAGCTTCCAAAATAATTGCTGACTCGCTGGTTTAATCTGCTGATTATGAATACAGAGTGATTTTTAGTTTTCGACCAAAATTCGAACTTCAAATAAATGTTTGATTCTATTATTCATAAGCACTTCTTTATGAAATTGAATAATTAACCCATTAATTATTAATATAATTAGTTTGGCTCTTTCTTCTGTTATGACAGTTCCACACTTGACTATTTGCGTTTTGTTTGATGTGCACAATAATGGACGCACAAATAAACATGTAACAAACACAGTACAAAGAGTAATTACATTCGCAGCCCTTGTTTTGTGTGTGTGATATAATTTGTAACGTGTTGGAAAAGTTAAATGAGCTCCAGGAGCGTTGAAGTTTGCATGACATTCGATTTGGAGTGGAGACCGGCGATGTCGACAGCTGGGACTGGAATATTTTATCAGTTGACAATTGCTCGGCAAACAGAGCTGGGAATCAATCGGGATCGAACGTCGTAGCGGGAGGCGAACGAAGTTACAATTTACCATTGATCAATGGCCAGTGTTTGAAACCTAACTACAATAAAGTACGTGGAAAACAATCCTTTTATATTCCTCAGATAACGATTGAAAATTATATGCGATATTTTATTATTTGTATCACTGTTTTTTTATATTAATATTACAAAATATTAAAGCTCAACGCAATTATGTGAAAGTGATATATGTTCCAAATTTTATATATCAAAGGTATATTATATTTTCATATTATGCATGAAGGCAAGAGGCTTTACTTCAGGCGAATTTTTAATGGCCTTTTTAGCAGAATCCAATATAAAATAATTATTCGTCCCAGTTTCGTTACAATTTTCCAATATACTCCAATCTTAAGACGCGAAGCCACAGGTAAAAACTTGATGACAGCCGAAACGCGATTTCACTTATGTTTTATGGATCTATAATAAGCTTCATGGTCATTGAATCCTATTGTTGCTAAGAATTTTGAACATTTTTTTGCTTCTGAAAATGTCTACAAGAACAAAGGCCATGGGTAACGCTACGAAAAGTTCGTACCTATATTAATTTCCACAAACAGCAATTCCTTGGTCATGTTGGTTCCATTAATGTTTTACTGCATACAAATGTTTTATTACGAATGTTAATTATTTTAGTGTCAATATTATGATTGATTATAACATGAATTCAAGGCGATTAATTAAACCAGTACAAATTAGTTTCAGTGGAAATGACTACGTTTGAAGTTTCTGTAATAACTGTAATGTTTTATCATTTTCCATCAATCGCATTTTCCTTCTCGTTCCGGATTAAAGATACGTCTCTTTTCACAATGAGTGTCGTCTTTCCTACACGTTTCGAGCTAACTTTTTTGCCGAGGAAATTTGGAGGCAGGTGTTAGCTGCGCCAGCTGTACTGCAGACTTTGCTTAATTAACGGCTATTTTTTCTCAACAAGTATAAATCAACTAAAGGTTACTTTTTTGTAAGATTAAACTTCCTTCATTAAGGCGCGGTCTTCTAACTTTCTTCTAACTTTGGAAAGCAGATAACTTTTGATTTTGGGATTCAGCAGATAGTTTTTTTTCACCTTAATAAATCACCTAAATAAGACTCGGTATTTGAACCTAATGTTAATAATATTAGTTTTCTCATAGAAAATCGCCTCTTATTTTACAATTTTCAATTGAAAATATTCATAAATTATAGGGCACATTGCCAAACCATACTTAAATCAAGATCATGGAGATAAACATAACAAACTTTAAAAAAAGTTACCAATCCAATAAAAACATGAATTTTTATTTTGTGTTCCGGTAATCTGTTGACTGTAATAACAAACTTGGTAAATTACAATCGTTTTATCGTAAGAAACTATAAATGAGATTGATTGGTTTTACTTAACATTGTATGGAACAAGGGCTAAACGATTGACACTTTTAACTTGTAATGCATATCATTCAATAATTTAAGTGATACAATATATGTTTATATTAATTCTTACCTGATTCTTCATTTAGCTTAAAGACGTTCAATTTTTCTCTCGGTTAGTGTACATTGCGGCTGTATAACCGTCGTCTCAGTTCTAAGGACTCATCTTTAACTTGAAAGATGCTTTCGTGATTACAATTTATAAGAAAGGCGCATGCGAAAACCTGACTCCAAGAGATCTGACAACCCGACCTGCTGATTAGGAATGCGTTCCTGTAGCTTTATTGGCAAAGCATCGGGCCGGTAACCCGAGGACCTGGGTTCGAATTACAGTCGTGGTGCGCGTTTTTATCTCGCAGGCTTCTTTCATTAGAAAGAGAACTTCATTAAGGCCAGTTTTGCAATGCTCTGCTAAATTTTTAACAGTTGATTAGGACTATATATTGACATGGAAGAAACCAATTACATTTCCTTGAATGACCAAATAGAGCATTGAAAAACTGGCCCTAAGATTAAGATTTTTCTTTCATTCCATGGCTATGTTTACTGGAGGTTAGTGAATCCCATTGGTTGTGGAATTCGGGACAACTTGGCTGTTTGTCCTCTAACCATCGACAGTTAGCTAATCTAAAGTTGGTCCTACCCGGCCTAAGTTTCCGAAGTAAGTAGTAGTCTCTGTGAACTAAAGAGACTAGACCTACACTTCCCCCACCCACCACAAGGGAAGAGCGTAAACTTCCTATGCTGTCAATGATAATATTTGAATCTCAAACAAGTCCACGCGGAGGCATACATTGTGGCGCTATTTATAAGAAAAGTATAAGCATTATTACACATATTAATTATGAAGTAATTTATTTACACGTTTATATATGAATTTATAAATATATTCGTATATGAAATATGGCTTTTTCTTGTAACCTCGGGTAACTTTGGAATGCTAACGCAGTTTATATTGGAACAGACGCTGCAATTATAACTGCCTTAGCTCAGGAGGTAGAGCACTGGACTAGACGTTCAGAGGAGCTGGGTTCGAATCCCAGAGGAGTAAAATCTTTTAATCTTGCAGTTGGTATATTGTATTCTTATATATTTACCTAAATATGTACACTTATGAAAAGATAAAACAGTATTCAAAAGAAAATGATTTGATGGCATTATCCGAAGAAGTATATATGCTAACTTGTCATCAAACTCTAGTATATGTGAGCTCTGATTTCATTGATAATAACAAGGATTCATTGTCAAGGAACCTGACCAGCAGCCAATCTGCTTCGTTCAAATTCAGTTTTATATTTTTTGGGTGTACGTAATCACAGGCACGTAGGCCCCCCTTTGATTCAATTCCCCTCCCTATGTTCTTATACATTTATGTGTCAAGAAAAAATTTGCATAAAATGTGTTAAAATCGCGTAGAAATGCACCAAATTGATGCCTGAAATTCAAAATTTATCCGGGGCTATGCGCTCCGGACCCGCATTTTGCTGGAGGGCCCTCCCCCCAGACCCCCCATTGTCTTCGTAGGCACTAGTATTTCCAGCTCAAGTTATTTGACAATATTATTCCCCCCACCCCCTTGCAAATTTAGTTCCTACGCACCTGCGCAATCAGTGTTGAATCCAGGCATACCAGAGGGAGCGAGTGCCCCCTGGGAACATATTATATTTCCATAGACCCTTTCATCTGTACTTCTCTAAATTCACAAATAAGTCATGTGTCGTTTTAATTTATACAGAAATATCTTAAAATCGTTTTCATATCTCAAATTATGGCTCATATTTGTTGTGAATTTCTATATCTGATGCGAGTATCCTCACGGCATTTCATATTCTCCAAAACATTTTTCAAACATAGTTTGTACCGTCAATCTTGTAATTTTAGACCTTCTTAAGTTGCAGATCTGACAAACTCAACATGCTCTAAAATGATTTTTAACTAATCTAAGATACCTAGTCAGATAGTCAGTTTTCAAAAGTTTTGCTGCGCGGCAGTTTTCTGGGCCCGTGGGGGCGAATTTGCCCCCCACCCCCGGGCTTAAATGTCTGCCTTCAACACTGTACGTAATTTAATGAATAGTTTGCTATATTCCCACCACCTTTCAGGAGCGCTGCGGTTCGCTTCACTATTTTAGAACGTATTTTTTTGGTAATTTTCTTCAAGTTACTCAAGTCATGTGTCGATGTGTCTAGATCATCAACTACGACTCCCCGCGCGGCGGCGTGAGCGTCATCACGGAGAAGGGCGAGACAACTGTCAGCTACCTGCTCATCCAGAGCGCACTTGACACTGTCAACTAATGCGCGTGTCGATGTGTCTAGATCATCAACTACGACTCCCCGCGCGGCGGCGTGAGCGTCATCACGGAGAAGGGCGAGACAACTGTCAGCTACCTGCTCATCCAGAGCGCACTTGACACTGTCAACTAATGCGCGTGTCGATGTGTCTAGATCATCAACTACGACTCCCCGCGCGGCGGCGTGAGCGTCATCACGGAGAAGGGCGAGACAACTGTCAGCTACCTGCTCATGCAGAGCGCACTTGACACTGTCAACTAATGCGCGTGTCGATGTGTCTAGATCATCAACTACGACTCCCCGCGCGGCGGCGTGAGCGTCATCACGGAGAAGGGCGAGACAACTGTCAGCTACCTGCTCATCCAGAGCGCACTTGACACTGTCAACTAATGCGCGTGTCGATGTGTCTAGATCATCAACTACGACTCCCCGCGCGGCGTCATCACGGAGAAGGGCGAGACAACTGTCAGCTACCTGCTCATGCAGAGCGCACTTGACACTGTCAACTAATGCGCGTGTCGATGTGTCTAGATCATCAACTACGACTCCCCGCGCGGCGGCGTGAGCGTCATCACGGAGAAGGGCGAGACAACTGTCAGCTACCTGCTCATCCAGAGCGCACTTGACACTGTCAACTAATGCGTGTGTCGATGTGTCTAGATCATCAACTACGACTCCCCGCGCGGCGTCATCACGGAGAAGGGCGAGACAACTGTCAGCTACCTGCTCATCCAGAGCGCACTTGACACTGTCAACTAATGCGTGTGTCGATGTGTCTAGATCATCAACTACGACTCCCCGCGCGGCGGCGTGAGCGTCATCACGGAGAAGGGCGAAACAACTGTCAGCTACCTGCTCATCCAGAGCGCAAGACCGACTGACTCAGGGCGCTACCAGTGCAACCCCTCCAATGCTCAAGCCAAGAGCATCATCGTGCACGTGCTCAATGGTAAGCTCAACTCATGATTAGGTCTCGTTATTAGTCATTGCACTGGCCGTTGACAATTCGAGAAAATAAGGAACACGACTGACCTCTGGTGGATTCTTTGGTACTTGACATAGGGCGGGATCATGGAGGATATCAGGGGGATATTTATATAATACATTATATTAAATTTGCTTTAGTTGTTTGTTATGGCTGAAAAAGTAAACTTGTAACTTAATTTCTATTTCAATTGTTTCTCCTTTTTCACTGCCCTATGGAAACACGAACTTTAAAATAAAAAAGTGCATCTAAAAAGTTTCCCGCCAGAAGTGGCTCCATCACGTATCGCTTATTTGTTCGAATTGGGAACTCTCTCTGCTGCGTGAAATATTGAAAGTGCAATGTCTAGAATGTAGACAAACAAAAAATTGTTATTCTTGGGTTCATCTTACGAATCTTTATTCAAAGAAAGGGAACTCATTCTTGTTGTAGAATGTATAAAAAACGTGAACTTTTGAAATTGTATATTACATTCTTAGTCTAGACAAACAAAAAATTATTATTGTGGGATGAATAATCATCAAGAATCTTTATTCAATTCTGAACAAAGCAAGTAAGTTTTCAAACGCGCCAAAAAGGTACAATGGACCTCTGATGTCTATGCTTCACCGTAAAAAAAAAACAATAAACACAGGTGAAATAATATTACTGTCTACGTTATTGGGCAAGCAATCGGTCCCCCATGTTTTCCCGCCAAAATGCTAGTTCATAATTATTCAATATGAGAGTTATCGATGAAAATGTAGGACTACATAAAGTAAAACAAATGTTTCTAAGTTGATTATTTGGGACTTATTTCTTTATTAATGAAAAGAATAGAGATAATTGCCTATATTCAAATCGCGTCTAAGGTGCATAATCTGACAATATGAAATCTAGTGGAGCGGTCGCTCCACGCCAGCCAAGTCGTACGGCGCGCGCACACTCTCATATAAAGGCTGGAGCAAACCCACTTTTACTGTAGGCATCAAAGTGGCATTTTCGGCCTACTGGATCTTAAAATTGGGGAATCTCACATTGTTGGGAAATATCTCAATTTCGAGCAATGGCCCAACCTACAACATATACCAAATTTGGGAACAATAGGTTACGCCCTTTGCGAGCTAGAGGGCCGTGAAAACCGTGTTTTAGGGCGGTTTTCATAATAATAATAATAATCTCAGTAGTAGTAGTCTCCTGGAATTCAAATCCGGTAAACAGGCCACAGCCTAAACGGCTGAACCGATTGATCTCACATTTTTACCACGTGTGCACTTTTGGCGTCTGATTTGCCCTCCCCCCTTGACTTTTTTTGTGCCGCCATTTTGAAACCGGAAGTGACATCATATCTCGGCAACGGCTGAGCTGATTGGAACGAAAATAGCGCCAAACGATTCGGACGGTCAACTATATGGATTATAAATAGCAACAGACTAAAATTTATGTTAACGAAACCGGAAATGACGTCATGAAATTTGAAATACATCGATTGGCATTTCGGCAACAAATTTGATCCGATTATTTTGATATTTATGTAACGTATGTACTTTTGATATCTGATTTG
>OW203764.1:33730575-33797394 GCA_934045905.1 Leuctra nigra | reverse complement strand
GAGAGAGAGAGATGCACTGCGGTTTTCAGCCCAGGACATCTAAGTAGAGATTACACTGCAAATATACATACTTAGTTAATTAAATGAGACTTATAGCGAGTGTTAAACAGCTCTTAAGAGAAAGTCACACACAAGTTTTTTCTCCGGATTGTCCTGACGCAACTTAATGAACAAATATAACAGCTTTGTGCAGTTCGCCATTTTACTGTCTAGATATATAGATATACATATTCGTCGGCTATCTAACGCCGCGATTGTGTTCAAATTAACCGCCTCTAGTCGAAATAACGTCAAAAGACTTTATTGGGGGAAGATTCCACAGAATGGAGGCTACAAGGAAGGAGTTTATCTCGCTAATTACAAAAAGCCAAGAGCTATAAATCCTTCTCCGAAGAATAGAAGGGGGATTGGAGAAGAAATGCGTTCCCGCTTAGCTAGAACCTACATACAAAATGGTCTCATTAAAATATACTTAAATAAAATTATCTCTTTGGTGTATTGTGAAGGATTTTTAATCTTGTAAAATGGGGGATGTAATTTGATAAATTATCATTATTTTGGACATCTGAATTAAACTTGTTATCTCTAAGAATCACATTCCAGCATCTAAAATTACATGTTTAAAATTATCCAACTCTGCCACCAATTGTAATATTGTTATTATACAACTATTATAATAACTTCACAAGACCCCTTATCATATAAAACATCATCGGGTAAATATAATTGTATGTTAACATTCCTATTCTATGTGGAATACTTATCGATAGAGTATGTTGCTTTTTGTTCTGTCTGCCGTGCACATTGTGAAGGTAGTCTCAATGAACTTAATGCTCGGGAGGCAAATGCCTTGGAGGAGACATTCTGTCGCTTCCTTGTACCAAGATCACTGCGAAACACAGCTGCGAGAACTTTATGTACAGTGTAATAGCGTAAGTTATTATTACTGTTATCATTTTGACTAGAACATTGTGCAGAACCACCCAAGCTGCGGGCAAAAACAAACCTTTGACATTAAATTTATCACAACTGGCCGACAGCTAGTGTTCCGGAAATATTATGTATATTCATGCAATATGTTGGGCTTAGTTGCTTTGGCTTATAGAGAAGACATTGTAAGGAAATAATGTTTATGAAAATTGATTAAATCGAATGACCTGGTGTGGATTAGACTAATAAGGTGTACAATTTCTATAATAAATAAATATTTTTTTTTCGATAATATTTTTATTATTCTTCGGAAGATATCTAATCACTTTTCGGAAAATTCTCCTATCATTCTTATACGCTTTGGATGTTCTAGAATGTAGCAGAGAATGTCAGAAAACCAATAAACGGGACATAGTAAAATATAATTACAATCGGACAAAGAAAAGCTGTGAGATTGTGAAGAATTCATCGTTGAATCATCACGAAGTCTTCAGATTTCCTGAAACGAGCGCGATTAGGATTCGATTGTGAGGTGCAAATATTTGTTCGGAAACTCGATCTCCCATGTTGGCCAACAATATCGACCCGTGATTACTGCAGGTTTCCATTTATTGGCAATTCTGGAGGTTGCGCGAAAAAACGAATCAGGTCAGCGGAAGCATTAAATGAAAAAGTAAAAAAAGAGAAACACATAGCTTTAAAAGAAATCTGTTGTTGAATGGCTCGCTATTGGTCGGTTTAGCAGTGTGGAAATTAGCTCAACTACAGTGAGGATCGGCTAGTAACGACTTTTCCCACAACAATGCGCCACAATCGCTTCACAGACTCAGCTGATGCTGAAAGCTCCATTCAACGCCCAGGCATTCAGGATAATGTTTATGTTGTGAGCAGAGGCGGAATGAATAACTTATACACCCAGGCAAATTCTGCGCATAGCTGTCTTGATATTTACAGCTTGGAGAGAAGAAGGTCGAGCATTGAATGATATTGTAAATGAAAGAATGTTACCAGATAAAGTAGATATGTTGAGACGTACATCTGGATGATCTGGTTACATCTGTCAAAAAGGTTGAATTGTGAGAAAGATGTGTGAATTGAAAATGTGGGGAGAATACTTATACTATACGTGGGGCTTTAAATAAATGAAACCCCAACATAACTTTACCAAGAAACTAGGGATATATAATAAAATAATCACTTGATATGTATAAATGTTATATGATATAGTAATTATTCGAGAAAATAATATCTGACGCCCGTTTCTCCCGTAACGCAATACATTTGTTATCAGTGTACAAAAATATTTCGATACAGCATAAACTATTGGGTGTGTGAATAAAATGTGCGCATATGATATCTACAAGTGGTAGGTAATAAGATGCAGAGTAGAATGAAAACGTGTTTCTAAATCGTTTAACAATGTCGTGCCACACGATAATATCACTGTGGATCATATTACGCAGAAGCGAAGATAAAAAATACAACCGGTGTGACGTATAGACTAGGTGTTCCCAATAGGCTATACATTTCGCATGCTGTTAACACTGAAGTCCTACATTTATATTTCGTTCGAATCTCGGTTTTATTTGTATCAGGAGAATCTTACAAATTATCACTGGTATTATACAACTTTGAACTTTTTTACTCAGTACTGTAATAAACTCGACTCTTTGACGTTTGCATTTGCTTTTCGGTTATATTTAGCTTATCACGCTATATTGTTGATAAACATTATACGAAGCCGGAGATAAAAACACCTTGAAGTCAGTGCTCATTAAAATTAAGCCTAATGAATATGTGACATATGAAAAATTAATGAATGTCGCGCCAGCACCTCATTCAAAGGAAAGTGTCTTCACTAGTTCGTCATGTCTTCAAAGCTTGCCCTGAGACGTACAGTTTGCTTTAGACAGACATGCCGCGAGAGTGAACGCTGAACAAAATTATTTTGAAAAGACACGAAGAGGTGTGTCAATTTAGTTGTACTTCCACAAGCTATTTAATATAACAAATAATCAAAAGGCACTCTGCGACCTTGTTTTCCCTTTCAAACGCACCAATGCGGAAGCGAATCGAATCTGTTTTGAATCCAAACTTTCCACCGGTGAAAGGAATCGATACAGTAAAAGTTTTTGGAAATGCTAACATTTTCAGAAGAGAGTGGAAATTGTTTTCTTTCGATGCTTTATCGAATGAAATGAAACTTTGTTCATTTTGTGCCTAAGCCATCTACTATTAAGTCGTGAAACCTTTAGTTTATCGTCCTCCTGGGAACGCTAAAATAGCGGAATCAGACAATAACAAGATCCCGGAATCGCCCTTCTCTGCTGTCTTTTTATTCGAGCCAATTGGGTCAATTACATGATTAGTGAACTGGTCGCCGGAACATGTTTATGGTCGCCGCCAGCGAACGCGAACTGTGTGGAAGTAACACCACACATTCATGTAATTTGTTAAGTACTCCGAGATGTAACTTGGTTGAGTGCGAGCTGATTGTGAGAAACAGGACAACAAACAGAAATGTGTTCTTAGGACTGATCACTGCATGTGAAATAGACGAAATATACAATGGCGTAGACCGTAATTCGATGTCCTATTATTTCCTAACCAGATTCACCCACTTCAAAATTATAATTTTAATTAAGTTCGTATTGTATCCAATACTATGTTAATCAGTAGCTACTCTGTCATCTTAGCCAGTAGTTAAATTTCATAAACAGCTACTTAGAGGTCATTCTACGAATGCCATTGGTTTGGCAATTGAGCAACTGTTTCAATTTGCAGAGTAATAAAGAAACTGCCCAAAATTACTAACTAGACATTGTTTAAGGAGCTTATTTTTGTCGTGCAATTCTTGATATCAAGTGAAATAATGTAAGCCTTTTGAACTTATTAAACGTTACATTATTAAGTGTTCCTTTGATAATAAAACCGTCAAATATCATACGGTTTTACATTTGATTTAGATATCTTGGTTGTGAGATTTAGCTTTCTCCCTTCTAGAATATCGCAGAATGGAGAGAAATACAGTAAAACTTATACATATAGCACTATTTCCATTTTGATATTGCACGATTTTTATTCCCCGAAGAATTATTGCTCTTCCTCAAGTACCAGTGCGAGCCGTAAAATCTTGAGAAATGTAGAAAGCATCTCGCCGAGGCTCTATTCTGACTGTGAATGAAAACCGCACTCCTGACTTTGCCGGGACTTTGAGTTTCCATACTGCGAGAGGAAGTCAATCGCTGTAAACATCTCTTACAAATGAGTCTGAAGCAGTCGCTATCTAGCCGACACTTATCTGCAACCAATAAGTTGTTAATAGATTCCCCTTCATGTCGCTTTATCAGCTCGCCATAAAGCTTGCTACTAGGGCGGGTGTTGTGAATGTGTAAGTAAGATGTAAAGGGGGGTTTTGGTAGGAAAGGGTTAGGGGTTGGCGAGTCAAGACGGAGTGTACCCAAGGGTGTGCGAGAACTGGGGGGGTTTTGATGGTGGCCTGGGGAGACACTTCTCACAGTCCACCGACACTCGACAACCAATCATATCGTTACCTGGACGCCTCTTAGCGTTGACCCCGGAGCTTCAGAATCACCTGCTGAAATCTAGAGTTAATTCCGTCTTACGAGCGAGTTCACGAACAAAAGCTCTTCCGTTGAATTTCAGAGTGTTTTAATGAGAACCTCAGCAACACGCAGATGTCCCGAAACTTTAACTTTAGTTTCGACAGTTTTATTCGATTCCAGATCGACATTTACTTAAGGCTTAAAACTATTGAACAAAAAAAATCGTTGAAGTTCTTAATGCTTCGATACTTTTAGAGATATCTCGCTTTATTATTCAGTAATCAATACTAAACTTTAACTCTGCTTCATTAATGTTGAGCTTTTATGCAATTTAAACACACTGAGAATTAATAGCAACAATTCACGAGACTCATTACTTTACAATCTAAATAGGTGACCATTTTCAATTATTTTGTTACTACTTTTGAGAGAAATAAAGTTTTTGATAAAACGAAAAATGTCTTTAATACATGTCTAAGATCTGTCGTGCTTTGAATTTCATCTTATGCTTTTATTATTTATTTGCAGATTTACATAGCATATTTCACTCAGATTTCATATAACATACTTTGCTTGCATCTGTTGCCAGAGATGAAGTCTGCTTTTCACAGCTCTCACAGAACTTTAGAATAATATTTGCAATGTGGAGGAGCCGGGTAAACCCCTGAAAGCAGCCCGCAGAACAGATACGTGCTGCGGGTTGCATTCAGGGGTTAACCACAGCTCTTATTCCATCTATCCTTATAATGACGGCCATTATTAACTAAACATAGTTTACACAATAACAACGTCAAATTTAGATATATAATTGTCTTCAGATATTACATAAATTTGTGGAAAACCAATTAAAGAAGCCATTTGCTGTGGTCAATTGAGTAAGTTCTATCCCGTATAACAGTAACCGTTATCTACCCATTACTATCCGCCGTTGCATTCTACCCTTGACTACACTTCCAAAGCTGGAGGCGCAGGCCGTGACGTCACTTAGCTTCATTCAGTAGCTCTCGCGATAGCGTTATAATGATGTCTTTTGGAAGACAAATAGAGCTTATCTAATGCTTAAGTGGACACTTAGCCCGATGAATAAATGGCTGCAGTAGCGAAGGGTGTCGTTATTGCAGTAATAGCCTCATTCAGCTAAATATAGACCCAAGTTCGGCGTACAACGATACAGCTTACTTGGCAGGATCAACGAAATTTGATGAAATCTAGATTTTGCGATTTGTACCATGAGTGAAGGGAGACTAGAATGCACATAAAAAGCTCCGCGTCTTGGTATATTTATGCAAGTCCACTGAGGGCCGGTTTATGTACCTCTTGCTTAAGTTCTTGATAGTTAGCTAACGGATAAAGTTAGCAACACCTAATTTTATATTGATTTCGTCCTCAAGCTAACACTATCACGAAGTTGAAAGACGTTTGCTTACGCTTTCAAGAACTTTATAACCGTACTTTAAATAATATTTATTATTTATTTACTAAAAAAATATATTTCTAAAAGTGTTTTTTCTCCTCGTTCAATATACCTAGTTGAGTTATTGGAACTTCTAAAACAACGATTATATTTGACTTCGATGTAGTGACTATTCATAGCGTTCCGAATAATTTTTAATCAGAATCTGATTGAAAAACATAGTGAATTTGACACCCCTGTATATTCAATTTTCATAATATGAACTGAAAAACTTCCACGACGCTGGTTGACGCTAATTGTCGTATCATTAATTGATGATATCGTGTTGTTTTACTGAAAAGTGATCTTTCTGACGACTTCAGATGGAGTGATGATCATATCAACTGTCGTTAGGATTTGAACTCACGTACCCCGGGTTTGTTTACTCTCATGCTCTGCAACTAAGCCACAGCAACATTCCAAAGTGTTGCTCAGCGGTGGAGTATTGGAGTAGGACACATCCAAGGGCCGTGGGTTCAATCCCTACCGGCGGCCGATCTTATTTATTAATGTGTTTACATTTAGCGGTTTCAGTTGAACCTAACGAATATAAGTCACATTACATATTTATGACTCGCACAGGCGTGAGCTGAATTAAATATCCTAATTAGTTCGTCTTATTTACTGATGTGCAAGATACCGTTGGAACCGCGTCGAATCTGACGCCGTCTTCAGGTCACAGCCTCCTGGAAGTTCAAAATGTTCTTGTGAGAGAACAAATTCGTTGGACTGAATCAAGATGTGATGCTAATTAGTTCATTTGCTACAAATATCTCAAGTTCACTTGTCACGATATGAACACTTTTAAACAACTCTGAGATGAGAAATTATTTTAATTTAAAATTCATTACTTATTTCGTACTATTGTGACCTGGATATACCATAGCTCGTTCCTTAGATTTTAATTATTCAACCGAAGTTCTGTCAGTATTCAAACTTCTGCTCAAATCTGCAAGGAGTGTATTTCAATAATTAAATTGTATTTCTTAATTAATGGTATTACTGGCTTGATGGCATATTGTCTAACTCTGACGAATATAATAATATTGTTACAGTATTTCTGAGAAACGGAATTCATTAGACGCCTCTGTTTACTTACTTTATCTTATTTAGATAGGCGGAGGATTATTAATTTTTGATAACATACAACGTTGTATCTCTGCAGAAGTTCTCTTTGAAATAGTTTGAATAAATACGAGTAGATATCGTATTTGATAATTAGAATTCTGTTTTCACCAAGATGCAAAACTGATCTTATTCTAGTACGCTAGTGAATGAGCCACTATTCTCAAAGGAAATGAATGTCATCCCCCCCCCCCCCATCCCCCATGAGATATGCGCAGGCGTAGACGGATTCACATCAAACTTTCTCTATAAGCTTTTTGTCTCAAAACCTCTCTCGAAACTTATCTTGCTAATTAATTTGCCATCTGTCATTTCGACATCTTCATTAGACCCATGTCTCGGAGATGGATACTTTATTGTTGGAGACATTCCTAATGAATCCTTCTGAAACAACTCGACTGCATTGGAACATTGTTTGTGACTCTTCACCCGAGCAAGGGGTGAGAATATTGTTCGCTCAAGTGAAACTGACGTCTGTTAAATCACGCCTGTCAGCGATCTCATCGACAAAATAAACAAATCGAGGTTGATTTGTGCGAGATCTGATGTATTCTCGAACAGGTTTCAAAGTCATGGAAGTGCGGGAGAAAGTTTTGTGTGTTATAATTAGAAGCTGGCTTTACATTGAGTCCAATCACCAGTTTTGTAGACTTACAAAAAATCAATAATAAAACATACAATTACATTAAAAATATCACATTTAGTCAACTATTCAATATTAATAAATAATCTAGTGGAGCGGTCGCTCACACTTACTCAACATACCGTAAATGCCTAATAAACTGAGGAGCAGACCAACCACTTTTACTGTAAGCAACAACATGGCATTTTCGGCCTACTGGATCTTAAAATTGGAAAATCTCACATTGTTGCAAAAATCTTAATTTCGAGCTATGGCCCACCCCACCCCATATACCAAATTTGGGAACAACAGGTTATGCCATTTGCGAGCTAGAGGACCGTGAAATCAGTGAAATTACACCCCTTTTTAAAAGGTATCTTCTTCCGCTTCTTCAGATATCAGGAAACGTTGCTGTCACCGCCACAGCCTAAACGGCTGAGCCGATCGATCTGAAATTTTTACCACATATGCACTTTTGGCGTCTGATGATACCTTGCCCCTACGAATTTTTTGTGCCGCCATTTTGAAACCGGAAGTGACGTCATATCTTAAAAACGGATGGAGCTATTGGGACGAAACTAGCGCCAAACGATTCGGATGGTCTTCTTAATGAAATATCAATAGTCTAAATAGAAATGTACGTTTACCGAAACCGGAAATGACGTCATAAAAATGTCAAATCTGACTAAAATCATTTTTTATAACAATAACTACATATTCAGAAGGCTTATAATGTTACATAACATTTTATAGCCACAAATTTTAGGTGGCAGTGAAGTCAGCCGCCATTTTGAAAACCGGAAGTGATGCCATAACTCGAGATCGGCTGGACCAATTGGAACGAAACTTGCGCTATACTTTATAACATATCATTTATGGCATATACCTACGTAGTAACAAGCACAACTTTCTTAGCAACAAAATCAAAAAGGGGTATTTTTTTAAGGAATAATAGTCTTCGGTGCCACAATATATGTTACAAGTTGTAAGAATAAACTAAAAAAAGAAATGATATCCCCATAAAAAACACTCCGTGTAAAAATACCAGCCAAGTCTCTTCAACTTAAAAAAAATAGAAGTAATCTAAAAATTCAGCACTGAAAAGTAGTGATATCAAAAAATTGGCCAAGTCAAAACTTTTCAAAAATTACTTGGCGCATCGTTTTTCTAGGGGATTATAGATATATTTTATGCATAGATGAGTATATTTGATTACCGACCTACTTCTATACTATTTATATGCACGATGCGCCAAGTAATTTTTAAAAAGTTTTGACTTGGCCAATTTTTTGATATCACTACTTTTCAGTGCTGAATTGTTAGATTTCTTCTATTTTTTAAGTTGAAGAGACTTGGCTGGTATTTTTACACGGAGTGTTTTTTATGGGGTAATTATAACATTATTTTAAATAATTGTGTAATCACGAATTATATTTTAATAATATTTATAACTGAATATTTAAACTGTGTACCTACATACTAATTTAAATTCTATTCATCGTAAGAATGACCTTGAAATCTACTGGGAGCCTATAATGATTTCGCTTAATTTTGAATACGGTTTTAATGACTAAATAATACCTGTAATAATAATAATGATTTAATAAAATGATTCCAATAGATTGCTGGATGAAAATCAAATAAGTGGATTGGCTTTATGTTTCAAGGTCGATCATTCTTACAGTGAGTGGATTTTATAGACTGTCGAAATTCGTTGTTAAATTTTAGAGTATTTATTTTTGGTTATCATGTCAATTTTCAAATTTGATGCATAAAATTGTACAATATCTATTTAAGAAGACAGAAGCTACGTAAGGTAAGGTGTTGATAAGTCTTGTGCCTACAAAATGACTCTGCCCAAGTAGGTTTAACTACTTGAGCAACGTGCTGATAAATTATAAGTAGATCTGACCTACCATATTTAAACATATTACTTTACTTTTTGTTCGCGCAATACGTAATTAGTATTCTTGATGATTGCTGAAATAACTCGGCGATTACAAATATACATAAATCATACCTTCAGGAACTTAATAAGGTAGCATGTGAAATACACTCCTGTCAAAACAATCAAATTAAGCACACACAAATGGAACAATGCATTGTTTATTTTGTTAAAACAGAATTCACTGTTTACGGGTAGAAAAGATAATTTATTTTTTGTTAACATTTATCGGACCGAGCACAAAGTTGTGAACATGCACAATGCAATTTACTCATATAGCATAAATAATACGTATAATGATGACATGTTTCATAGTTTTCATAGTTTTATTTCCTTTTCACATTACAATAGTACATATTACAATGTATTGACCCTTGAGAGACTCAATAATGAGGCCCCCATATGTTAGGGTATTTAGGAAAGTATTCTTAAAGTAGAGTATTAAAATTTAAAATATGTAGGTATTTATAAGTAATATTACAGTTGGCATTTGACATTATTGAGGAATTCCAAGTGAAGATTAATATTAAACTTATAGTTATTATAATTATTATAATTATGAACTATAAGTATATTTCGAATACCTACTAATATTTTAGTCAAAACTAATTACCTAAGTAACTAACTAATTAATGTTCTTATCATCAAGAAACTCTTCGAGTGAGTAATATGCTGCTTTTGAGAGGAGTGTTTTAAGAGAATTTTTGAACTGATTGATGTCTTTGGCTTTTTTAATTCTATTTGGAATTTTGTTGTATATTTTCGAATGTATGTATGCTGAGTTTTGTTGTATTTGTTTTGTTCTTTTGTATTGAACATGGACCTGTTGTGATTGTCTGGTATCATGTGTGTGGATGTTACAATTTTGGGATTGTTTATTATCATTTAAGTAAGTGTTGATTGAAGATCGAAAAATAAATAGGCTGTATAATGTCATTATTTTGTGTTTGATAAAGTGAGGTTTACAGTGAGGTTTAGTGAAGGACCCGTCGTCCATTCGATTTTTAACTAGGCCCAATAATATTCTAATCGCTCTTTTTTGTAGTTTAAAGATTTTATTGAGGTTCAGAGCTGAAGATCCTCCCCAGAACTTGGACGAATGCAAGGAACAAAATCGTATGATCAAACTTTGTTCTTTATAAATTATGCTACAAGCTTGCTGTATGAAAGGCTTGTATAAACCGTGTAAAGAGTTTGAATTAATGCCATGTTTTGTCCATGTGTTTGGGGGTTGCACGTTGAAGGGTGGGCGGGGCAGGGGGTTGGTTGCGACTAAATCTTCGAATGGAAATGCCTGTATTTTAATAGGCTATTCTATCCCTCGATTTTATAGCCATTTTATCGATATTATAGTTCATCGTTTCCCAGCGTTCAACGTTTTCGTTCTTTGCCGATGCAAGAGGTGATTCTGAAAGTCGAGAAACTTGAAGAAAAGAAACACTTTCTGTCAGCTGCTGAAGACATGTCAAAAGAGCGCGAAATGGAAAGCATGAAAAGCAATTTTTCACTTACGAAATCACATATTTTAAGGTCTTTATAAGATTTTCGCATATCAAATAGTTTGATATATGTATAGACTTCGTTATATGGAAAACTTTTATTTCCGATTCATGGTCTGACTTGAATAGAGCTAAATAATGATACATATTGATTCTTTATTTGTATTGAGTAACAAATACAGACAATGTTATAAAAGAACAAAATCATATTATATTTTGGTAAATCTAATATTATCTATTGATTGCTTGTACACAAGCAATCAAGAATGATTAAGGCTGTTCCAGTGGTACCACGTGACTAAACTTATAAAACACGAAATTGGCCAAACTATTGCACACAAGAGGAAGATAATGTATTTTCCTAATTCTATTAGTGATTCTACAACCCACTTGACCTTTTTCGACACCAATATTTTGGTCCCGAATTTTTTTTTACGAAATATTGCTGTTTCATTAAAAAATTCGCACAGACCGCAATTTTCACTCTACAGACTTGCAAGTGGGCTCGTTGTCTTCGTTATGAAAATGCAAAGAGAACGTCGACGCCCTTTTTGTTAATAATTTTATATCTTACCTGGCCACAGGCACCAATAAATAGGCGAAATTTCCGGTACATACCGAGTTTATTTTAGAAAAATTGCAATTAAAATACCGAAAAAGGACGTCGACATTTCATAGGTATATGTATTATGATTATTCATGCCAAGTTTCAGGTCGCTATGTTCAACGGTTATTTAGTTCCGATTTTTTCTGTGAATCGTCTTTGACCAGTTTGGATCGTCCCGGATATTTTTTGACTTTCCAAAATGGGTTGATTTCGCTAAATATTGATCTCAGATGACATCTTCTTACAATATTTGCCCTGAAATTAAAATCTCATACCCCCCTAGAATCCCCTTAATAACAATGCTACAATTGCTTAAAAAATATTTCCCTCATGATAATAATTGGGAAAAGCATTGTAATTTGCGTAAAATTCATCATTGTCAGTTCCTTATTGACAGTTATTTAAATCTCTCTTGATTATGTTACAAAATGATTTCTTTGAGATCAATGAATTATTGCCCATGACTTGTAGATTCTCAAACAGGACAGAATCTGTTGAACACTTTGAACAGATTTAGAGAGATGTGTAAATAAAATACAAATCCATCTCGGAATGTGATTTTTGTCCAAGTGGCTCTGCTTATGATTTAGCAGCTGAGTAATCCGACCCCTGGATTCCCTGCCTGAGCGCCAAGCCACGCAGTTGCTGCAGCGCCAGAGTAATCTTTTCATGTTATTCTCCTGGCTTTTCTTTTGCCCTCAGGAATAAGATTAAGTCCACAGCCCCGGAAACTTTGGCCGTATAATGCTAATTCAACAAATGAAATGAGGAGACGAGAAACGAAAAGATTAAGGCAGTTCGACTTTGCTGTATGTCCTTTTAAATGAAAACAAAATAGAAATAAACTGGAACTCTTGCAAAGAGATGCAAAATAACATCTTGTTTTTAATCAACGAGAGAATTGATAGTTTTATTCCTCGTTTTCAGTATACAGATATCTTGAACTCGTAAAAAGCTGCAAAATAATTCAAAATTCCTTGAATACCTTTTACAAACTTTTTAAAATACGTACTTATATGTAAATCTCGTTGCAGGTTTAAAATAAATTAAATTAAAATTAAAATAAAGGATAAAGTTCATTGTTTTGGTGTTGAAATGTCGATAAGGGGAACACTATAATGCAGTACGTAGAAATATTATAAAAAGTCTGCTTTATTGCGAAATGTGATTTTGTGTAAGGTTCGCTGCAATATATCAAGTCCCATGGGATCACTCTGCCAGTAATTGTGCTAGCAACACTATTACCGATCGATTCCCTCGCCGATCTTAAAGTGATATCAAACTGAATTTAAACACTGTGACGCCAAATTCTGTGTCAACGGGAAATAAGTTCGCAACAATAAAATCTCTTCTGTTCTAAGAGTTTGTGAATTGTCTGGGCACATCCCTACAGAATACACAAACCACCCTCGCTCATGTCACTTACTTGAAAATGGACTGATGACTGAGTTTAGTTGACTGTTCGACTTATATGCCAGACTCTGCTAATGATATTCTCTAAAAGGGAGTTTTCATTAAGCAAAGAGTGATGCTATTGCGATTCTGAATAACGTGTTGCGGATGAATGGAGCATTCGAATCTTTACTTCGGGGAATTCTCTACTGAAAATGTCTAAAAAGTTTGTTGAAACCGTATATCACCTAAGACATTAATAAAGAGGTGTACTTCTCCAGCGACCTCGCGGGTATTTCAACCTGCTTCGAGCTTTTTGATTGAATGTTAGCATTATTCCTCTTGAGCTACTTTCGCAACACAGTTGCCGTGGCAACAAACACCATTCTACTGAATCTCGGAAATGGGTAATTTATATAATCTGACTTTTTGTGTGTAAATTCCTCCAATGATAAGATGAAACAGAAAGATTTCTTTTTTTCACAAACGTTGGTGCACATGAGGTTAAATATAACCCCCCCCCCCCCCCTCAAACACTCCCGTTGGGAAATCAACACTGTGTATTTAAGGAGGAAAAATGGGGGCATTTTATATAATGGTTAGATCTATTAATTTCACAAGTGTTCCGAGTTGAGAGGTACAATATTCCTTTTATTTTTAATTCTTAAATTTATTAACGAATGCGTAATTGTTTACATACATTAAAAGTTATATACACACTTATACCACGCTTCTTAGTTGAATTAAATATTAGGTTAAATAATGCAGATTTTTTTAACTTGGTAATTAAACAGAACTAAACCCAACAAACTCAGCTATAATAATAAAACAAAATGTTAATTTTTATACTTTACAAATAAAACCAGAGATGTAATACCTATTTTAAAATACCTATTTTATATTATTATTATAAAGGTGTACATTATTTATGGTAATTATGATTATTATGAATTTTGAGTTCATATTTAAACCGTTGGTTTCGCCTCCAATGAAAATAATTTCACCGTTTATTTCCCTACGCAGGAAACCCGAGGTTTGTAGAATGAGTTCATTTAGGAAGGATGTAATTACATTTTATAGATAAATTATACAGCGGGAAATTGTTTCTCACGCTTGATTTTTTTCCTCTGTATAATTGCAAGTTTCTTAGCTGCAACAATCTCTCTGAGAGTCCTCAACTGTGAATATATTACGCTAATGACGTCGCAGGCATGCGCACAAGTGTTGTGCAAAAAAAGTGCCAGCGAAGTGCTTTGGAATCGTGCGGCACTTCCACGGGAGATAAACAAAACTTGAGCCAAAAGTCGCATTTGTTGATCAGTCAGTGGAAAATAAGCACTCAATTTAAATTCTTGCTCCTTTTCAGAGAGACTTGTAGGAGTTATGGTGTAATGAATCTGGCATGTGCGATTTCTTCTGCAAATAGCTAAATCACTCGAAATCCAACCAATCACAGCTAATTACAACTAAATTCAAACTACAATTGCATTGAGTGAAAACGATCACAAAGTATTTTGGGTAAAATTTTTATGTTATTGAGCGAGCGAAGCGAGCGTCTCCTTTTGGCTCATTTGGCACGGACCTCTGTTTTTTTTTTTTTTTTTTTTTTTTTTTTTCTGTTACTGACGATATACAGGTCAGAGTTTTTCTTCGATCGAGCTGAAATTTTGCACACGTGTTTGGACATTCTCTGGGCGTTGCAGACCCTTATTTTTTTGAAATCTACTGATTGGTTAAAATTTAAATAAACATCTCCTGATAGGTTGAACAGTGAAAATGGTCTTCGACAAATCTGATCAAACTCATATTTTGGCTATACATGTCTAGAGTTTTTCCTCGATCGAGCTGAAATTTTGCACACATGTAGAGACAAACTTTTCTGTTTGCAGACCCCAAATTTTTTTGAAATTTATTAATTGGCTAAAATTTAAATAAACATCTCCTGATGGTAGGTTGAAAAATGAAACTGGTCTTCGATAAATCTGATCAAAATCATATTTTGGCTATACAGGTCAGAGTTTTTCTTTGATCGAGCTGAAATTTTGCACACATGTAAAACCAACCTTCTCTGTTTGCACACCATAATTTTTTTTGAAATCCATTCATTGGTTAAAATTTAAATAAATATCTCCTGATAGGCTGAAAAATGAAAACGGTCTTCGATAATTCTGATCAAACTCATATTTTGCATGATCATTAAGACCAATATTGTCTCTTATTTTACAAAATTTCATCCCAATCAGTTAAGAACGTATGAACTTATTGACATTTTTAATATCTGTCAGTAATGAAGTATCGAAATGAATGTTTTCCAGTGCCAATTAAATTGATTCTGATTTGCTTTATGAACCAGGTGCTTAGATGCTATTTTAAAGTTTCGATGAAAAGCATAATACCTACTTTTAAGTTGATATCATAATCAGTGCTCGAAGTGGGCCGGTATGGGACGGTATGATATACCGGTACTTCTTTACACATTTGATTTCATATCGTTACTTCTCAGGAAAAACGGAATGCTTAAAATCAGATATTCTTGGAAATTTACGTAATTTTAGATTTTAATTTACTCGTATTTCATGGTTATCTTTTGACTGCATATTTCAAGCATAACTGTGAACTATGAACATCCACTACAAGATAAAGTAAAATTCATTATTTAATTTAGTTGTTTCATCAAGGTAAAAGACTAATCTAACTAATGACATGACAATGGTTGTCAGTGTAATTCTGGAATCTGGACCCTTATCTAATATCGTACCCCCCCCCCCCCTTCCCCCCCCCCCGCACGTGGTATTCTTATGTTACCATACCGCCACTATTTAATTCCTACTTCGAGCACTGATCATAATCAATTCAATATGGTTGTATATGTTTTCTGTGCGTTGTGTACGCATTTCCGGTTCGAGATTTTGCACGTACCCGTGCTCGCTCATCAACGCGTTACACTGAGCGTTTTCCTAGTTTTTAATATAATACATTTCGTTCAGACTGATATTTAGTATTCAAATATGATCGTTGTAATTAATGATTTTTTACAAATAGTGATTAGTAAATTTTTTACAATTATGTATATTTCACAGCTGATTATCCGTCATCAAAATAGATACCATAATTAAAAATTGTATTTTCTAGTCGTAGTCTCTACAATTGATATATCTTTACAGTGTTTCATTTCCATTATAATTAATTACATATTTTTAGTATTGGACACAGCTCATAAACTGTCAGATTAATAAATTTCAACTAAATTACTGTCTCTACAATACAGCAACATTTGTAAACAATTATAATCCACATCAGCAAAATTGAATAGAGCATCATTAAAATTTATTATTTTCAAATAATGGCCATGTGAACTGTGTGATAGAACATTATATTGTTTCAAATTGACAGGTGACAATAATGGAACAGCGCTTCTCGAGAGGAGTTCATGATGAGTTTTCACACATTTAAATAGCGTCCGTCGAGTCAACTGTGATTGGTTAAATTAATCAGGGCAAAGAGTTTTCAAGCCTCATTTTGAAGGAGATTGCACTTTATGCTGTATTTACAAGATGAGGTTTAAACGCAATTTAGCTCAACACATCTATTACTTTTGGTGGTCGGTTTTAAAGCTGATTTTTGAAACTCAAGTATCCTATTGTGTTTTATCCGTTTTTAAACAAAATATGTCGCATTCGGGAGTGATTCTTATTTGATCTTTTCATATCATTTTCACGGGCACACATAAAATATCCAAGTTCACTTATTGTCATATTTCCAGCCATTAAAGTTCTATCACTCATTGCTCCAAATCATGACGTCGTAATCCAAACCAAAGTAGGTAAAATGAAACATAAAATATCTCGATTCACGTCGATCAATATTCGGATAAAATTAAATTATCTCAATTCCCCCGATCTTCATGTTGAACTAATTCATGGAAATGCCAGCTTGACTTACGTAACTGGGAATTGATTCGACTTTGATTATATACTTCAGTCAGGATCAATACTTGACCTCATTTCCATGTCTGACAAGAATGTCGTGACCAATCAACAAAACACTGAATAAAGTATGAGCTAATAAAATTAAAACAATTTCGATTCAAATGAACCCTTAAAGAGGTGATGACGTATGCACGAATTACATTTCACAGAGCGAGTCTTGCTTGAATCGTCAACTGTAATAATGTTTCAACTGTAAGATGATTAATAATTTTATTGCCCGTCCTATCTTCTGCTGAGCCGCCAAATAGAACAGCAAACTGAAGCAATCTTCAGATAAAGCAATGGTCCATCCAAGAAGGACTGCTCTCTCTCGCGCAGAGATCGTCAGTTCGGTTTTATCTTCAAAGCTATTTCCTAAAGTTGTCGCCCGAATGGCGCCTGGATTCAGTAATGTCGAGCCCGGAGTACACTATACTCGTTTTCGGGCAAACTTTGGCGAGCGCCAATTCAATGGAAAGAGAATATTCTGTTTCATTCTATTCTAGTTTTCATACATCCCGGAAATATACAAATAACTTCAGTAACTAACCAACACTTCTCCGACATGATTATAATATGTATTCCATAAAAGTTCATCATTTGTACGCTCTCCGAGTTAGGTAAAATTGTGGATTGTTTAATTTAATGAGTGCGGTCGTCATCCACGCTATTCAAATAGCTGATAAAGCGAGGTGTGTTGGAGTTGCCACATAATTATCGAACGGGGAGCTGTGGAAACACCAGAAAGTCGTATAATATTTTTAATTAGTCTCATTCGATAAAACGTCACGAGATATTTTGTCACAAATTTATCGGCAGAATTTCAATGATATACCTACTTTTACCGTGTCCCACATTTATTCCCATACAATCTTAGATTTGTATAAAATATATTACATTTCATGCAATTATATTTAGGATAATTGTATGGATTATATTCTGAATATTTGTATTAATCACTTTAATTTTTATTCTATTTGTTTAATATTGGCCGATTGCACGTCGTCACACAATTTCCCTTGATGTCACGAGTAGTCAGCGTCATTTGGTTTCGCATACAGTTATACGGCCTCCAGTCTCATTTCTTTTCGAACGCGCAGTTGATTAGACGGCGCATTGTCTTGTCGAAACGTCCGTCAAGAAAGTAATCAATGTGCGCGAGCTTTAGATAAATAAAAGCAAACTTTGTGCCGACTTCTGCGACTGCTAGTAGTTGAGCAAATCAGCTTGAGAAATCAACATGTTGAATTAATTATAAAATCGATACAATGACAGATTAACATTTGACTTGTTTACTTGACACTGTGTAACCAACAACGATAACGTAGTTGTCATAATGTAATGCAATAGTCGACACGAATATACCTAGTGCAATAAAATGTGTCAGAAGACCATCATTATAAGATGGTTAGTGATTATGCAATCCTTTATGGGTCAATATTAATGAGAAATATAAATTGACCTAAAACTTAGCCTTGTGGAACTCCTTAAATAAATCCTTTCTCAGTAATGTACAATTGATAATACCTTATTTCGTCTCTCTGTAAGAGAATATATTACCATACATCGTACAACTGCCAATATACAACTGTATTGGACGCGGTAACAGCATACTAAACATACTGTGGCAGCTGTTTCACTTATTCATACACAATTACACGAATATGTTCAAGATGAATCGAAAACCTTCATTAACATGTACATAACTTTTACATTCATACATATTACTTTTAATATTTGATAAATATATTTAATAAACAATCGTGCATAACCTCATTTCCACACGTGTGTCTTATCCCCATAAAAAACACTCCGTGTAAAAATACCAGCAAAGTCTCTTCAACTATAAAAAAATAGAAGAAATCTAAAAATTCAGCACTGAAAAGGAGTGATATCAAAAAATGGGCCAAGTCAAAACTTAATTTTAAAAACCAAAATATACTTGGCGCATCGTGCATATAGATCGTTTAGAAGTATAGGCCAGATGTGTGATGTACATAAAATCTATCTACCCTATAATGCCGTAAAAAACGATGCGCCAAGTATATTTTAGTTTTTAAAATTAAGTTTTGACTTGGCCCATTTTTTGATATCACTCCTTTTCAGTGCTGAATTTTTAGATTTCTTCTATTTTTTTTATACTTGAAGAGACTTGGCCGGTATTTTTACACGGAGTGTTTTTTTATGGGGATATCACTAATTTTTTTAGTTTATTAACACAACTTGTAAGACATATCGGAGCAACAATGAGAATGACTAATTCATTTTAAAAAAATACGCCATTTACGAATTGGTAACTAAAAAAAGTTTTGTTTGGTTCTAAATATAAGCATAAAGGGATATTCCATGAAGAATTGCGAAAGCATCGTTCCAATCGGTCCAGCCGTTTTCAAGATATGGCATCACTTCCGGATTTCAATATGGCGGCTGAAATAACTGCCACCTAGAATTTATTTCTATAAATGGTATGTATCATTATAAGCCTTCTGAATAGATATTAATAGGTTTTTATATAACAGAGAAGTGAATTTTCGCAGATTTCGCATAACTATGACGTCATTTCCGGTTTCAGTAATTAGACAACTTTAGTTTTACTATTGATATTTCATATAGAGAACCGTCTGAATCGATTGGTGCTAGTTTCATTCCGATCAGTCTAGCCATTTTCGAGATATGATGTTACTTCCGGTTTCAAAATGGCGGCTTCCGGTTGGTTTTATAAAAAGGCACCTCAGACGCCAAAAGTGCACATGTAGTAAAAATTTCAGATCGATCGGCTCAGCCGTTTAGGCTGTGGCGGTGATAGCGGTGTTTCCTGATATCTGAATCATCATCATCATCATCTGAAGAAGAAGAAGAAGAAGAAGAAGAAGAAGAAGAAGAAGAAGAAGATGATGAAAGTGATGTAATTTCACTGTTTTCACGATCCTCTAGCTCGCAAATGGCATAACCTATTGTTCCAAAATTTGGTATATGGGGTGGGGTGGGCCATAGCTCGAAATTAAGATATTTCACAACAATGTGAGATTTTCCAATTTTATGATCCAGTAGGCCGAAAATGCTATGTTGTTGCTTACAGTAAAAGTGGTTGGTCTGCTCCTCAGTTTATTAGGCAATTACGGTATGTTGAGTGAGTGTGAGTGTATAGTACGACTTGGCTGGGTGGAGCGACCGCTCCACTAGATATAAGTTCTGAGCATAAAATGCGTAAAAGGAGAGAGAAACCAATATACATAAGTAAATATCCCTTGGTGAATAATCCTTCTAATTCTTTTATCTGTCCTATTATGTACATAGTAGACTAGTAATTAATCATGAGAGAAAGAGAAAGAAAAGCGAAAGAAGAAAAATGTGCTTAAAGAGTATGCATTTCGGTAGCCTGAAAAAAACTGTTCTGAATAATTGATACTATTCCAGCGTGCAGTCGGCCATGTTGTTTCTCAATGCCACGAGCCTCTTGGGAAGTATTTGACCTCGTATCACAACCTCTCAGTCAACTCGCTTGGTCACCTGCAGTACATCTCGGTGCCAGATCAGAGGGAAGAGATCGATATTTACAGGGTAGTCGTTTAGAGCCAAGGGGGCAATTGCGCAATATTTATAGACTTGCGATCCGGGAAAATAAAATACAGCCTTGCCAAGATTAAATACAGAAATGAATTAGTGCAAAAAATGTTGTTTGTACTGTGGCTTTAGTCCACTTTTTTGCAAAACAATTTTATGAACATTTTTCATGTGTGTAGTTCAGTGGACACCGTGCTGGAATAAATGTAGAACCGTGTAACCGACTTGATGAGCTGGCGCAGAACACGATGCTATGACATAATTTAGTCTCCAACACAAGAAACCGTCCCATTTTCCAAACCATCATAAGTTGTGTCACACTTCTACTCTCATGTCTGCGAAAGTGCAATTAACAGTTTATTTGTAATTTAAATCTCTGTTAATTTAAAATAAACGTACCTATGTGGGTTAATGTTATCGGAATTTTCTCAAGATCCAAAGCACATTTAAAACCCGTTCATTTAAAATAACTCTTGATGTAAGTTTTCAAGCTTCTTCTAAGGAATATTCTATTACTCTTCTGAGAAACTAACTCTTAATGGCATTCAATTGTCAACAATGACACAGAGAAAGAAAATCAAAGCAAACATTAGCCAACAGTTTCAGACTGATGTAATGAATAATATGCCTGAAAAACCGCGATTAGAATGTAATTCGAATGTAGAATGTTAGAATGTAGAAGCTTGACATTTGTCAATGTATGGTCGTGAGATCGGATAATATTTATAAATATTCAAATCCCGTGTACAACATTTTTCATGAGCTTGACAGAATAAGTTTGCCACACTAATTCAAAGAACTTCTTAAAATATTTCGCTTTCTTAATCTCGAAAGATTAAAAAAAAAATCTCTGTATTCCGACCAACTTGGTGTGTAAACTAGTTGAGTTTGTACTTAGAGCAATGGAGTGGTGTCAAGGGAGCCTCTCAAGTAGACGACGGCCGACGGCGACTAGCGTCATCGCGAGCGTCGCACGGCGTCGGTAGTGTCGGCTGGATCGATCAGCCCCAGCCCGTGAGGTTCAGATTATTACGTAGATTGCTTTAAACACAACAAACCTTCTTCCTTCCTTCCTTCCTTCTATATATTTCAGTCCTTCCTTCATTACTTCTTCCTTGGCGAGTCCCAAGAGACCTCCATCGCAGAGACAAGACAAACAGTTCGAAAACAAAATGTCATTCGATGAAGCATTGGTTTTCACCCGATGGTTTATTCACGTATAAATAGATTCTCAAATGGCTCCTTCACAAAACCAAACCAAGTTTTGTTATTTGAATTATTCACTGAATGGAGTTTGTCAGTTGCGACAGCCCTAACGATTCTCCCATTCCATAATATAACTATTAGCCAGAAGGGAAATAGGATACAAGTAAGTTGGCTCTGTCTAATTCGTCGGTAACATTTTGTTACCGTCAAAGGAGCCACCGCAAGGGGATTTCATAGAAGCAGCCAAGTGTGTCATTTATGTGGTCAGTTCGCCGAATGAGACAAAGAGATGGGGAGGCGAGGGAGAGGGCGTTGGGACGGAATCACAAGTCACGTTGCTAAATGGTAAAGTCTTGACACTTTGAAATCTGATATTACTTTACCTAAAACCACGATAGCACATAAGAGCTTACTGTGTTACGAAGTCAAAACCAATCTTTGAGTTTCAATTGAATATTATTTCAGTGACAAAGGAGAATGATTCTCTGGTGGATGGTTGACGAACGCAGCGAGGATTATCGGCGTGTACGCGGGAGTGTGCGTGTTGTAATATGTCAGGGATGAGCTGGAGTGTCAAAGAGAGGATTACAGAGGGATTACACACTGTAATGAGTAATGCCGCCGGCATTATGATGTATCGGTACAGCCGACGCAACAATCCCGGAGACAACGGCGTAGCGTGGGTTCTTTTGCCACTTTCTCTGTGTGTTTTGTTTGTTTGTTTGTTGCATTTGTAGGCAATGCCCAGGGAACACCTTTCAATTAATTGATCTGAAATTGGCACAAACACTAATGTTGACCGATGAAATGTATAGGCTTTGAACGAGATTTTGTGATCGGCTGAAATTTGAAACAGGTTTAACCTTCAATTTCAAATTTTGCATTACCAACTTTTTATGTGTTTCAGAACTGTCAAGAACTACAAGAGTTCTTGATATTTTAGGGATTTTTTTTTTCTCTGCTTGTTTTGAAATAATTTTCATATTCATTCAAATAAATTTCAGTTCATTTCTCGCGATCCGAGCCCCAATTATTTTTGCTTCAAACAAAAGTTTTTATGAGAACATAATTAGCATGACAAGTTCATGTTACTCCTACTTGTAACATGGAAAGTAGTTTTTACAATAAGATATATTGTATTGTAAAATATTTACGTCCCGGATCAGAGGAGAATGATCTTAGTTTTTGTTTCACTGTAACTTGAACGTGTCAAATAATTTCCCACGACGTGTGTTGAGCGAAATGATTAACTAAACACTTTTATAGTTCGAACGCAAACAACTGCTCCACCATGCTTGTCGCCGGTGCTCGCTTCGCACGTGTTTCACTAAACATGCTTAATTGGCAACCCCATTTCATTGCAAAGTTCGTAACTATCGAACTAATTGACCTAAAAGCATTTAGAAATGAAAATAAAACCATAAAGTTTGTTTTAAAAACTTAAAGCGCATTTAGAGAAAATGATTTGATTATTTATTTTATTCTGGAATATTTAAATATTACAGAATAACCTCAAAGTTAACATTAAATAGAAGTAATGTCAACGTGAATGCTTTGAACTTCCAATGGCAGAATCAAAATTGCATATTTCCTTTATGACTATTCCTTGTTCAACTAATTCCATTATTACTATTGTTGTCTTGCACAGACATACACTACACTTTTTTTTCTCAAATATTCTGCATGTTTATTACTTCGTACACTTTGAGAACAATACATAGGTACTGAGATATTAAATTATTGTGGTAAACATCAAGGGATTTCAGCAAGCGGTTTATATTGCGTTTCAATATTAAACATCAATATTGAAGAATATTGTTATCCAAATGACTGCGCCATTTCAGATCGCATTCTTGTCGTTTCAAGAACAATGCGTCAAAACAATGATGAACTCTCACAAATTTAGTTGAATGTAATACTGTGGTTTGTACTCCCATTGACAAATAATGTATAATATGGCATTCTAAGCCCAAGAATGCGTTCATACTAGCTTATTAATATGTACTATAGTCTATAATTCGAGTCAGCCGTGCACGTTCATTAATATCATCATCTAATTTGTCTCCTATACATAAAACACAATGAAATATAAACACATGATTCATTGAGGAAAAATAATTTTGTAATCTAGCAAAAACTTGTTGAAAGTTTGTTTGTCCATTTCTCAGCGGTTGGATAGATGTAACTTAAATTCAAGCAAAGTTGTTGTACCCGAAATGTTGTAAAGCCTGTTATCGGAAGTTGGAACTATCCCGGTATTCAAGATTGTCTCCGCTTATTCGATTATGACAAGAGCAGAAAGGCAAATAAGATCACGTGACAGCTGTCATCCAATGAGAGAGCTGCTTTTCCCTCAGCTCTGGAGAGTTACTTGACAGTGTGTCCGGACTTTCAGTGAACTCAAGTAACCAAAATGTCAAGAAATTGATCAAACATTTCGCGCAAAGAAATTATAACGCTTTTCGAGCTAAACCAAATACAAAATTGCTATACAAGAGTAAAACAAAACTCAACTTTATCCCGCATTAATCCTAGAAGCTAATTACGTGGCTTTGCTTCATTATCAGACTGTGATTATGTTTCTTGTAACAAATGTCAAGAACACATATTGCAAGTTATTGCATCCGTGCTAATGAAGGCACATTGCGCTGCTTCCTGCAGTATCTAACTCATATAAGCATAGAGGTAAGAAGATATAAGGTTGCAATTACAATGTCCTGTCTGTGGTTTATATGCACAGCGATTACTGCATTATTGAGCATGTTGCAATGTCACGTGACCGGTGGAGCCACCGTGGCAGGACGTGCAGCTCGCAGTGTCCAACTGATGCTAACTTCACGCCGCTATCAAATGGACGAGAGATCCGCAAAGAAGACGCAGCGTTGGAGAAGTTTAGAACCGTTCGAGTCGCTTTTCCATGCGGATTCGAGTCGATGTGACGCAGACCGTACGAATAATAAACTGTTTTGGCAGCTATTTCGTTCGGTATGACGTACACTAGACTCGAATCCGTATGGAAAAGACATTCGAACGGTTCGTAAAGGTCTCCAATTAAGACCCCATGGGCCCTATTCTATATCTCGTTTTGATCTCGTCTCGGCCGCCTTCGTTTCGGCGTAATGCTATCTTAATGGCAGTGAAATGAAGGCGGCCGCGACGAGATCAAAAAACGCCGAAAAAAGATAAAAAGATATCAAAAAAAGATAGCACTGATATGAAATGACTTCGTTTTTGTCGTAGAATAATGGCTCAGGGGACTAATTTCGGGGTCGTTCGAGTCAAATTCCATACGAATTCGATGCGATGTGACGTCAGAGTGACGTGAGATCGAACGAAATAGCATTCAAGCTGCTACATCCGTATATAATCTCGTACGGGCTGACGTCGGGTGGCCGTGAATCCGTTTGCAACAACGACTCCATAACGATTTGAAAATAGGTCTCCTGAAGTGCGCGCTGTGCCATGTATCTCGCTGCTCCCATAGGGGCGCATTAATGACGTCACAGCTTCAGAGGGGTAGTGGAATTGCGACCAGGGGGGTGGGGGTGCAGCTAGTGGGATATTCATATTAAATTAGGTGTTTATACAAATTATTTACAAATTACCAAACACAATAGAGGTATGTTGATTAAATTAATGTCATCAGTTCTTTCTTCCAAAATTGGATCAATACAATTTTAATCAAACTAACTCGAAATTACTAATACTAAAATAAATATAGAAATGTTTAAAGGGATTTAGATCATTTTCGACACAGCATGAGAAATAATTATGGATAATATGACAAGGAGGTGTTTCATCCCAAATAATAAGCTTTGCTCGTGCATTAACCGTGCAAAGCTCAACATTTTGATACACAATGGTTATTTTGGTAGGAAACGTCTTCGAACCACCAACAAACAGTTAATAGTAGTGCATTAAACATCGTATTTACTAATATTATACATTTATTGTGCGTACTAAAGTCCTTGTTAATTGATTTAGCTTATCAGTATCGGTAATGTAGTTATAATGTAAGTAGATACTTGAAGGGAGAAATTAATTACTTAACAACGCTTGATGGCAAGAGCCACCTACAATGAGCTGAACGTGTACACAATACGGCCATGATAGCAGAGAGAGTAGCAATCCACATACAATGACTGTAACGTCAAAAATGGCTCAGGCCAGTTGTACAATGTTCCGTTAAAGTCACTGGCGGGTTAAAACTGTGGTTACCATTGGCAGCACTCAATGAACACAGCCATTATGTGGCTTAAGTTCACTTATCGCTAAAGTGGACTTATCTGTATTCAAAGGCAGACTGTTAATCCAGGAATAAACCTTTTTCAAACATATTTAAATATTTTCGTGAACAAGTTGCAGCGATTTTTTTTAGTTACACATGAAATACAAGAAGTGCGATTTATCATTCACTTAATGTTCCTTCAAAGCCTCTTGGGCTTATCGGTAGGTTTCTTAATTGAGCGACCGAAGCGAGCGACTCTTTTCGGATCTTTTGGCATGGACTGTTGTTTTGTCTGTTTTTTTGTGATTTAAATCAAATATTTAAATATGAAAATTTAATCTTTAAATTTTTCAGAAATATTCGAGCAATGCGATTTATACTAGCGTTTAAATCGCACGCGTATGAGTTGAAACAAGAACCAAGCTTGTTAAAAATAATCGCCTGTTTTGTACAAAAGTAAGTTTCGTTGATCATAATTTGATATAGAAATGACTCAATTTAGTAAAGCATATTTGTATCTTATAGATAGTCGTGGTTTCAAGAAGAGGTGGCTGAATTTCCAATGATTTGGAAATGTTAACTCCGCTTTATGTCGTTATACGAAAGTTACATAAATTCACACATAATACCTACTCACTTAAGAAATACAAGACACAAAACCATAAAGTGCATAGATGTATTAAACATAAATTTATGTGTATTTATACATCATAAATAAACATCAATTCACCTTATTCCTACAAAGTAACTCCAAATCAATTCATCAAACACGTTAATTTAGTCTGGTTTAAACTGTTTTTTCAACTGTAACTTCAATCATTTGTAACTTTTTTCCTAAACAATGAATACTTTTGAAACTTTCACATATTACATTCTGGCATGTGTTCTAATATGTTTATAAATTTCAGAATCCTCTCTATAACATTTTAGATATAATGACATCTCAATCAGGGTGATTTTCTTTTGCGCCACCCGGTATTCATTTAGATATATTTTTCCTCTGTTAGGATGCTCTCAGATTACGCGAGTAATGAAAAGTTAAACAGACATCTGGTGTCTGCATTCTAAAGTTTATTCTGACGTCAGTTTACGTTGCGGAGTGCACTGCAAGGTCCATATTTTACGCCCAGATTAGATTTCTAAAAGTTTACGCAGAGAGTTACTCGCAAAGTCTTAGCACAATGGCTGACAATTCACAATGAACAAAGTTCGCCGTGTTTTAACGAACTGCTTGGCACTATGTCACGTGTACTCTCGCCGAGGAGAATGAAGAGGAGGAAAAGAGAGATTTCCATGAAAGTTTCATGTTCTTGTAACTAGGAGTTACATTAACACAGCACTCATACATCATTAAATTATTAAGTGAAATGACATTTAACATTTAAAGCCTCTTTATTTTTTGTCATTCCACTTTTTAGCGTTATGTCGACAAACGTGTAATATTGAAACTCAATTACGGGCGATTGAATTTCAATTTTTTTGAGTTCATTGAGATATGTGGCTGTGGGATTAGATTTCAGCAGCGTTCAATGTTTAATTTTCATGCGATATATTATATTTAACAGTATCTTATATAACCATCATGTTATCAAAACATAATTTCTGGAAGTGAAAAGTCCCAGTTTCTGAACACAAAATAAAACACTAATTAACAGTTTTGAACATATTAATATGTGCTATATAAAGAATAAAAAGAGTATAAATTAAACAAGACAAGAAAAATTATCTAGCTTCTAACATTGTTTTAGTAGAAATAGCGAATAATTTCGCATTTCCAAAACAATCTACGTCAGTTTTAAACCGAGGCCACCTTCATCACATAATTCCTGCAGAACGCTCCCAACGGATTCTGAACTTTATCATATTTCCTGATCTTATTTTATACGTTCCTGCCCTCGCCGTTCTATCTCCTTATTTCCTCTTAAAGTAAAGCAACGTTCATTAAATAATCTGTACAGTTAAACCTCGTCGTCGGGATCATCTCGCAGCAGGAGTTTACATAATTCATCTCCCCGTGCATCGGGGACGTCTTGTCTGTTTGCGTTATCAATAATTAGACACAACAGCCTGTAACAGGTATGGTTTACAGAATAAACTTGTCGAAATGTGTATGTTCAAAATACCGCACCTCTGATGATTGATGATGATCCATTGCATCGGATCTAATGCATATAGAGCAGGATATCTAGGACCTCTGTTCAAACCCGGATGACCACACGGATTTCAACTATGACTCCAAAAGGTCACGGATATGTTAGAGAGGAAATGTTTCAAAAACAAGAACAGGATTTCTACTTGAATCTGTGATTCATATGAAAACTTTGTGTGCATGCAATATGGCTCTCTCTGTGCAGTTTTTGTGTTGTTTTTATTAAACTAGCTGCATAATTTTAACTATGCTTCTGTTTAAATCGAAATAAAAAGAAGTTTTCATTTCTCATGAATACAAATTGGAGACAAGGGGTTTGCGTAATAATTTTCGCCGCCGAAATGCAATAACGATTATTTTAATTTTCAGGTTAACGTGGAATTCTGATTGATACGGAATTCATGTAAAGACACGATTCAGCATCATATATTTGAGTGAGATTCAGGTAGTGCTAAAAGTTAACTGATGAGTTAACAATGAAAAGTGTCAGGAAGAGAGATATTGGATTTTTAGTTCTGTTAAATAAATTATCAAGTATTTATAAAATATGTAATAAGTATAATGTTATTGTTTAGATCATTAAAAATATGTAGTATGAACCACTTGATAGGGCATAATTTGAGTAAACAATTAGTCTATTATTCCCTTTGTGCAACTACGGCAAATTTAATTTTAGTTTTACGCGTTGTTTTTTCAGACAAATTGCCATGGCATAAATAATTTTCAATTGTTTTCATATACCACGTTTAATTTAACAAGAACAGTTAACTTTAATTCACCTAATTATTAACGAGAATAATGCATCAAAGTAACTAAATTATTTAACTGGCTAAAAATAATATAAGTTCCAGGAACAAGCAGATTGCACCAGCACCAAGTTATCACATTGTTCTACGTCTAATTGAATTTTACTATCTCGAATATGTAAGCGAGAATTATTCTTACACGGAGCTGAAAACAGAATATTTATCATCCGACGTAATCCTTCTTGCTGGGGAAAAAAGGACGTGAAGTGAGGTACGATTGCTCTACTTGGTAACAATTCTCCTGAATGTGGCACCATGAAAATTGATTGTTTTCTTAATAAAACTAGAAAGAAAAGTTATTTGGGAATTGGGGGACGCCGCTTCGAAAAAAACGGGGAGCCGTACATTTATCTCTATTTACTCTTCTCGAGCGCAGTCGAGCAGTTTGTATGCTAACTGAACTCATCCCCCGCTTTCGTCGAAATGGACAAGGAAGGCCGAGGAAGTCCCCATAGACAGCTGATATGGTGGAAAGGAAATAAATAGCCAGTCAACTGACTTTATTGGATTACAGCAGTTAGGAAGGAGGAGGAGATAGAAGGAGAAAAGTTTTTTGCAAACTTCTTTTAAACGGTCGGCTGAGCTGACTAGATAGATGGCATTGCATGTGAATCTAAATTCGGTTTAAGCAGGTCACATGGCTTGGAGGAAAGTGTGGAGTTTAATTAGAGCTCATCAAAGAGCCAGGTTTATTCCACAAAACAGAATATCTAGTTACTTCTTATTAGTCGACTCGAGTATTCATATCTGATTATAGATGGCAGGAATGCAGCATGCATATTGTTTTGAATCTAGCCCGTTAGTAAACTAGTATGAGTTATGGTAAGTTCAGGTGACATACATTCGTGACTAAGTGAACACATTGATTAAGCGAGAGACACGAAACTGCATCGAGTGCAATTCACAAAATGAGGATGAATATTCAATGGCGTCATACCACGGTCACATGTCATCAAGAGAGTTTTAATTCCCGCGTCACTTCCGGTACTGATCACTGCCTTGTGTGTTTTCAGTGTGGTGCGCGCAGCGGGAGAGCGGCAAACAGCCCGAGGCCACTTCCGGTTCGTCACAGAACGCCCTGGACTCCTCGGGCGGACGCCAAGGGCCCTATTTTGACAGACTCCAGTCAAAGAATGTCACAGCGTTACTCGGAAAAACGGCATATCTCAACTGCAGGGTCAAAAATCTTGGCAACAAAACGGTGAGTAACAATCTGAGACTACTAATATGACAAACTTTCCTCTCTGTATCGTGTTTCTACTTGGATCCATTGTAAGCTGGCTTTGTGTGTGACGCCAATGGCAATTACCGTCGATTACACTGTCACGTGAGAGTATCAAATTGCCTGTCAATACCTGATCGTTGTCAATTGGCTAGGAAAATCAATCGACACTCAGCGTTAGAGAGACTTAGGTGTTCATGGCGGTGTGGATTACAGTAGCATGTAAGTCAGCTCGCCGCATTTCACCATGCAAGTAGATGTGCAAGTAGAATGTGGCCCAGCCCGCCGCATGAACAGGCAGGTAGATGAGTAAGTAGAATGTGGCCCAGCCCGGCACATAATGAACATGTAAGTAGAATGTGGCCCAGCCCGGCGCATGAACATGTAAGTAGATGTGTAAGTAGAATGTGGCCCAGCCCGGCACATAATGAACATGCAAGTAGCATGTGGCCCAGCCCGCCGCATGAACAGGCAGGTAGATGTGTAAGTAGAATGTGGCCCAGCCCGGCACATAATGAACATGTAAGTAGAATGTGGCCCAGCCCGCCGCATGAACATGCAAGTAGATGTGCCAGTAGAATGTGAACCAACCCGGCACATACAGAGCATGCAAGTAGCATGTGGCCCAGCCCGCCGCATGAACATGCAAGTAGATGTGTAAGTAGAATGTGGCCCAGCCCGTCGCATAATGAACATGTAAGTAGAATGTGGCCCAACCCGGCACATACAGAGCATGCAAGTAGAATGTGAACCAGCCCGCCGCATGAACATTCAAGTATATGTGTAAGTAGAATGTGGCCCAGCCCGGCACATACAGAGCATGCAAGTAGAATGTGGCCCAGCCCGGCACATGAACATGCGATTAGATGTGCAAGTAGAATGTGGCCCAGCCCGGCACATACAGAGCATGCAAGTAGAATGTGAACCAGCCCGCCGCATGAGCATGCAAGTAGATGTGTAAGTAGAATGTGGCCCTGCCCGGCACATACAGAGAATGCAAGTAGAATGTGAACCAGCCCGCCGCATGAGCATGCAAGTAGATGTGTAAGTAGAATGTGGCCCAGCCCGGCACATACAGAGAATGCAAGTAGAATGTGAACCAGCCCGCCGCATGAGCATGCAAGTAGATGTGTAAGTAGAATGTGGCCCAGCCCGTCGCATAATGAACATGTAAGTAGAATGTGGCCCAACCCGGCACATACAGAGCATGCAAGTAGAATGTGAACCAGCCCGCCGCATGAACATTCAAGTAGATGTGTAAGTAGAATGTGGCCCAGCCCGGCACATACAGAGCATGCAAGTAGAATGTGGCCCAGCCCGGCACATGAACATGCGATTAGATGTGCAAGTAGAATGTGGCCCTGCCCGGCACATACAGAGAATGCAAGTAGAATGTGAACCAGCCCGCCGCATGAGCATGCAAGTAGATGTGTAAGTAGAATGTGGCCCAGCCCGCCGCATGAGCATGCAAGTAGATGTGTAAGTAGAATGTGGCCCAGCCCGGCACATACAGAGCATGCAAGTAGAATGTGGCCCAGCCCGCCCCATGAACATGCAAGTAGATGTGTAAGTAGAATGTGGCCCAACCCGGCACATACAGAGCATGCAAGTAGAATGTGAACCAGCCCGCCGCATGAACATTCAAGTAGATGTGTAAGTAGAATGTGGCCCAGCCCGGCACATACAGAGAATGCAAGTAGAATGTGAACCAGCCCGCCGCATGAGCATGCAAGTAGATGTGTAAGTAGAATGTGGTAAAGCCCGTCGCATAATGAACATGTAAGTAGAATGTGGCCCAACCCGGCACATACAGAGCATGCAAGTAGAATGTGAACCAGCCCGCCGCATGAACATTCAAGTAGATGTGTAAGTAGAATGTGGCCCAGCCCGGCACATGAACATGCGATTAGATGTGCAAGTAGAATGTGGCCCTGCCCGGCACATACAGAGAATGCAAGTAGAATGTGAACCAGCCCGCCGCATGAGCATGCAAGTAGATGTGTAAGTAGAATGTGGCCCAGCCCGGCACATACAGAGCATGCAAGTAGAATGTGAACCAGCCCGCCGCATGAGCATGCAAGTAGATGTGTAAGTAGAATGTGGCCCAGCCCGGCACATACAGAGCATGCAAGTAGCATGTGGCCCAGCCCGCCGCATGAACATGCAAGTAGATGTGTAAGTAGAATGTGGCCCAGCCCGCCGCATAATGAACCTGCAAGTAGAATGTGGCCCAGCCCGGCACATTAAGAACATGCAAGTAGAATGTGGTCCAGCCCGGCACATACAGAGCATGCAAGTAGAATGTGAACCAGCCTGGCACAAAAGAACATGCAAGTAGATGTTTAAGTAGAATGTGGGCCAGTTCGGATAATTTCATCATGCAAGTAGAATGTTAAAGTATTGTTTCCATAATTATAATTTCATCATGCAAGTAGAATGTTAAACTATTGTTTCCATAATTATTATGAATCGGTATAATTCAATCATTTTGATGCATTATTTATAAATCACATAATTTATTTTGGCTCCACTTAAGCTCAGAGTTTCTGATTCCAAACCAGAAATATTTATCATGGGATTACAAAATAATATTACATTACAAAGAGCCATTGATGACACTTTTTAAATTGCAATGATATTCGATATGATATGACAATCGATACCAACCGTTATGCCAACTGTGGTAATCTTCTCTTTGTGATGCTGCATGTGTGCACTCTTCAAGGACTCAGCTTGTGGGATGTATCAGATGTCAAAAGAAATACTTGGTTCACGGAACTGAAACCTGAGGACGTAAAACTATAGAGACTTTATTACAATGTGTATTCGACATTACACATTCTTGCATTGGAGTGATCACGCTCTACGTTTACATGAAGAGAAGAAGAAATAACCAATAGTTCCTCGTCCATAATTCATTATAACAGTTATTCATCATTGAAATACGGTGTTGGTTACGTAGGATTCATCGTTCCTTTTCTTCCAATCACAAATAGGCATCCTATGTCATACACTTTCCTTCGCCTTCTGTAACCAACCACTTTTTCCAGTCGAGACTTTCTAGTTCGTGTTTCTTTACATCCCTTTGGGCCCTTTTCTTCCATCGATCACTTATTCTTCAGACCCTTATCCTCCATCCAATTGGCTTTTCAAATTCCCTTCTACAGTGAATGTTTCTTTTATCCATTCTTTTCATGATGGTACGCATCAGAATGTTGCATCTCTTTTGAGTCTCTTTTTAGTAGGCCGGCATTTTGTTGACGCGAAGTCGGTCGTAGATACTCCGAAAAGCTGTTTGTTGAGGTATACTTCCTGAAAAAATAGTAAAAAATGCTGACTATTGGAAAATGTTACTGATTAACAATTATCGATGCAATGAAAACGTATAACAACCTCCATTAACGATAACGTCTGGCTATTATGTGAAGTGTCACAGCCCTTTTTCCACTGACGAAATCTAATAACGTCTATGGTTTTCGAACTTCTGTTTCGTATTTGCCAGTATATTGAACAGTATATTTGATGGCAGCCATTTCACCTCAAGTGCATATTGAAGCTGGCTCAGCAGCGTCTAATACAATTTAACATGATACTAGGTAGAGTTGAGTGTATGACACTCTAGGATCGATGGCGGCGTCATCAAAGTTAGTCAGTTTCGATCATAGGTTTTATTCCTTATCTGAAGGAAACTACTCGTAGGAGAGTTTTACAGTCTAGACTTGATGTTGGTGATAAAGTGAGACATTAGGTGTACCAGAGGGAGTTGATAGGAATGACATAAAAGCAATACACTGTCGCAGTTATAGTGTTGTTCTGGTTTAGTTGAAGCACGCATGTCGTTGAAAATGTAATATCTTTCCGTGGTATTGAGAAAATCATATGAAGATGAACCTTATTTGAGTGATACGACGTGACTTGTAACTTAAAACACAGTATTCTTCATACTGGAAATGAATCTACAGATAACGTGACCATTTTCACTTACTATACAGTAATTTTTTTTAAATGTTAAAATTTTGTATGTGAAAATGTACAGTTTTGTTGTTGATGTGTTTCACGGTAATATTTTTCACTGGAGACCATGGTGCTGGAGACTTTGTTCATGAAGAATAGGTAGAAAATAATCAGCTCACAAATTGCAATAATTTTATACCTACTTCGACTCTAGCCTTGTCTAAATCATTAATATTTGAATGAGCTTGTAGGAATCAGGTACGTTCATATATTTACAATTGAAAAAGAGAGACCACATGTTTTATTATGAATATTCATCCAAGTTTCATCCTCTGAAGTATAATTTTCCATATTCTTGAGCATATTTAACACATTCTATTGTCAAAAAAACTTTCTTTGTCCCTCTTTGTAATCAAGAACATGTGATGGAGAATATTCGTTGTTTGAGCGGATAACAGAAGAGTCGAGAATATTTAGACCACAGCCCAACACTCCACATTTCCAGGAATTTACACAGTGCAGTCAGGAGTAATATGGTTTAAATAGCCGTGGGAAAAGCCAGTATACGGTGTAATAGGAGATTAAGCGTAATATTTATACATTTAATTTATATACCCATATTTGTCTTATATACATTCCTGGAAAATAGTTATACGTACAGAATTATTAAATTATTATCTCAAACTCAGATGCAAATGTATCTTTTGTATTACACATTTTAATAATGAACCTCTGTGACTATCCTTCTCCTAAGATTACATCAACATAGGCCAGATGATCATAATAAAAAATATTCTAAAAAATGTCCGAAATATGTCCGACAGTTTTACAATGCAAATATTGCCAATAATAATCAGCCTCAGTCATGCTCATGCTCAAAAGAAGTTGCGTCAGCAAGTAGATATTTGCGGATGTCAGTCCTCAACACTACAGAACCGTGAGCTAATATAAACTTATGGACGGAAACCAGTAGACTCTGGGCACTTGCGTCGATAAACCTGGAAGTTCTTTTGCAAGAGGCTGTAATTAAATATCGTTCCATCTAAAATAGGTACCGTCTTAAATGATAGGTAAATACATTAAATGTGTTTGTAAATGTGTTTTATTGTAACTTGTGGATTCTTTGTGAAATGTTTTGATTTTTTGTAGGCTTGTTGGAAATGTTTTTTAAATTATTTTCAATTGTAAGTTCTTTGTTTTAATCTGTCAAAAACTCCTGAAGAAGCCTACTGTAAAGAAGGTGAAATATCGAGATATTAGATAAAAATAAAGTTTGTGAATCGTTTAAAGAAAGACAGTATTTATTATAACTGTATCCAAACTTATGAACGGGAAACGAAATATTTAAGGTAAATACATATTTTAAAATTGACCCAATTCTCATCTGACAGATGATATTGACAGCTAACACGATTTTGGTAACATATTACCTGTCAAGATGCACTTTGCTTCGTTTTACCACCGAAGTAATTGTACTAATTGTATTGCATATCATCAAACATAATTAATACGAGTATTTTATTAAAAATAGATGACTGTTCTGTTTAAAGTGATGCATAAATTACGTGTGAGCAATTATGTGAGCAATTTCTTTTAAAATTTCTAAATTTCTTCCGTCAGAATGTTAATTGATATTTGCAAAGATTCCTAGAGTTATACAGTTTTGTTTTCAGCTAAAAACTTTTTTTTTTATTTTTTTTATTTAACAATCACACAACACAATTATACAATAAAAAGTAAACTGTAGCCCCACAAAGCCAACAAATGGCTTGACTGCGGGGCAGATACATAAATTATAATAATAACACAGAAAAATTGTACGAACTCTTCAAATACAAAATAAATACATATAAATATACATATCCATACTCACAAAAATAAACTTTTTAAACATACAAATCAAAATAACTGAGGGAAATCATGTTCTAAAATCCATGTTTTGAGAGGTTTCTTGAAATCGGAGACTTTATGAAAACCATGGAAGACATCTGGCAATATATTAAAAAAGTGAGGGACTAAAAATTGTTTTTGCTGCCGTCCATAAGAGTTTATCACATCATTCGACGCTATAAATTTGTCTTTGCTCCTCGTCTCATAGGAATGCTGCGATAATCTCTTATGTTCGTCATCAAAATAATTACTTAAAATAAAAATATAAAAATGTAGTTGCTGGGTTGTAAGCCACTCGCAACTTGAATTTTTTCCATATTCAAATATAAAACACACATTTCTTATCTTATGTAAGATACAAAAGTTTCGAAGCTATGGCTGCATATATAATTACAAACCCATTTCTTGCAATTGGTAAATCAACTTGAATAAGATATCACACAGATAAGTGGGAACAAGAATATCTACTTATATACTTCCAGGTAACTTATAATCCCAAGGGTGATCAGAAGCAGGAACTCTCAACTCCTATGATCGATTATGTATAAAAGTGCACATCTGTCTGAACTTATTCTGATTGAAATGAATGCTTCAAGACGGTGATGTATTCAATAGGATATTATTTTCCAGTGCCCTTCAAACACTGCCAACACTTCCAATTCAATTTGATCCTAATGGAGAGAGAGAGAGCGAGAGAGAGAGAGAGAGAGAGAGAGAGAGAGAGAGAGAGAGAGAGAGAGAGAGAGAGAGAGAGAGAGAGAGAGAGAGAGAGAGAGAGAGACATATGGACAAAGGTCAAACCATTGATGTTTCTTAAAAATCAATTAATATCACTTGAAACCATTTGGTACAGGTTTTAGCAGTTACCGCATGGTTTTCTTTAGAAATATCCATTCTGAAATTATTTGAGTTGTTTTTCTTAAATTTCAAGGAACAATTGAAATTTTCTTCGAGGTTGACTTGCTTATTCGGCGATGACTGAAACAATAATCTTGGATCTGCTAATAATAAATCTCACCATCTAATTGCACTATAAACTCATACCCCTCCGACACCAATTCTATTCCGCGAGCATTTTCACCTCCCCTCGTATTTCTTACTATCTTACTTTCGTTTCAGACGAATTGTTTTGTTTCACTCGCCCAGCCAATTTCAAGCTATTACGTCACTTCCAGTTAATAAATAGCGGCACACAAGTCATATGGTTGAGGAAACATCGGACACCAAAAGTGAGCCACATGGCAACGTGTTTGATAAATGCTGTAGTGTGGGTCATAGCTCATATTTGAGAAATTTCACAACAATGTAAGGTTTTCGATTAATGAGATCTAGAAGGAGAAAAATGTCATGCTACGGTAAAAGTGTTTTTATCAGCACAAAGTTAATAAGAAAACTCAATATGCAACGTGTTGATAAGCAAGCACCGGTATGTGCTACACATTGAACCGAAATGTTCTTACACACAGAAAACATATGCCATTTGTAAGAATCACGACCAAATTAATTTATTTATTTTAACATTTTATTTTAACATTTTATTTATTATAAACAGGTTAATACATATAGTCAGACTAGGCCACATAGCCATGACTGGCTAGCCTGTGGCAATACATAATTCAATAAACCATAATAAATCATAAAGAAATACAATATCAATATTGCAGACATAATTAATTAATTCAATAAACAATACAAATTCATAAGAAATACAGGATTATATTACAAAGTATTTACCAAACGTAATTGAGTTGTATAGGAAAAATAACATTAATAATAATACTCATCTGAATCATAATAATAATAATAATAATAATAATAACATATTCAATTAATGATCTCTATTTATCAACCAATCTTTGATTTCCTTTTTAATAATAACATATTTATCTAACTGTTTCAAAACAGGGGGAATGATATTAAAAATAGTAGGGATTGTATATTGAAGCCGCCTTTTGCCATGTTTATTTGTGTAACCTGGCACCTTCAGTGTTCCCTTTTCCTTTGCTCTCGTATTTACTTCATGATCGTATAATATTTTATATTCATCGTCAAAGTAATACCGTATAATTAATTTATACAAGAAAATATCAAAAATGTTAAGGAAATTCAAATATGCAAAAAAACTATCATTTTTATAATTAAATTTAATCTTCACATAATTTGGCGTTATAATATTAATAATTCTTTTCTGAACCATAAAAATCCTCTGTAAATGCACATCAGAAGCATTACCCCATGCCAATACCCCATACGTCATAATTGACTCAACCAGCGCATAATACACTATTTTTATTAATCGCAATGACAAAATATCGTTTAAATTATATAATCTATATGCACATATACGCAATTTATTACAAAGAACATTAATATGAGGGCGCCAAGTAAAATGTCTATCAATAGTCAAACCCAAATAAACATGAGTTTCAGCGGTCTCAATTTTAGTCACACAAAGACAACTACCTTCCAACGTATTATTATGTATACAACTATTGGAATGAAAAGTAATGTCAATCATAGAATTCTTTTCTGTATTAAAAGGAGAACATATATGTAATATTTTTGTTTTGCTAGAATTAATCACCAGACCACTATCATGAGTCCAATAAATTAATTTATTGAAGTTGATCTGAAGTTCCATTTCTGCAATTTCTAAACTTTTATTAGCTACTAAAAGAACGGTATCATCTGCAAACATAAATATCTTTGTGTCATGTAGTAATTTAAATACATAATTTACATAGATTATATACAAAATAGGGCCAAGGTTAGACCCTTGAGGGACTCCCAGTAACACGTCTTTATAATAACTAAAAGAATTTGACACCTTGACTACAATCTTTCGATTATTTAAATAATTCTTAAACCAATTCAATAATGGTCCCCTTATCCCAATATTCTCCAAAATTTGTATTAACTTTTTGTGATTAATGGTATCAAATGCCTTCGAAAAATCAATGAACAACGCAATTATATTGAAATTTTTGTCAAGATTCAAATTAATATATTCGGAAAATAATATCAATAGGTCAGTTGTACTTTTTCCTTTTTGAAAACCAAATTGCATATTATCAATTATATCAAACTTTTTAAGGTAATCCGTTAGCTTTTGGACTAAAATTTTCTCCATTATTTTCTCAACTGTTGGCAACAATGATATTGGCCTGTAATTTGTTAACAATAAATGATCTCCTTTCTTAAATATTGGTCTAACTACTGACAATTTCATTGCATCAGGCACTACACCGGTCTTTAATGATAAGTTTATGAGATGAGTTAACACAGGACTAATTTCAGTACACAAATATTTAATATCAATTGCTCGAATACTATGAATCCCAGGTTGCTTATTTACATTCATTTCTCTTATTATCTTTTCAATTTCAAATCTGTGAATTGCTGGAATATACAATGACTGTGTTGCCTCATCACAATATACACTTTTACTAGAGACAATATTACACTTGTGGCTTATATTCTCAATATCACTTATAAATGAATCAACAAATAAATTGGCAATTTTATCAACTGTATGTCCCTTACCTAAATATCTAGTGATAACATCATCCACAGAACTCTTCTTACTTTTCCCAGAAATAATATTAATTGTTTTCCACATATCTCTCATATTCATTTTTGCACCCTCTATCTCTTTCTTATAATAAGCAATCTTTGCAGACTTTATTTTCTTTGTAACTTCATTTCTAAATTTTTTGTACTCATTCATGTTTATGCATCTCATAGAATTCTCACAATTTTTCCATTTTTTGAATAATTTATCCCTTTTGTTTACATCCATCAACAAATCTTTAGTCATCCAATTTTTACGCAACATATTTTTACAATTCAATTTTTTTGTGTAAGTAGCCTTATCATAACAGTGCTTAAAAGTGTCTACTATTTTAGCATAGAGTTCAACACAATCATTACTCTCCAACAATGTTGACCAATTTACTTCCTTAAACAATTGTTTCAATTTATCTTCGCAAATGAATTCTCTGATTGCATCTTGATTTTTGTCTACATTAACAATTACTTCCATATAAATATCAACCAACACCATGTAATGATCAGTAATTTTTGTAGTAAAAATAGCTGACTTTACTTGTTGATTCTTTATCCTAGCATACACATGATCAATACAACTAACACACAGTTTATCCAAAACAAATTCTTCCCTTGTAACCCCAATGATGCATTTACGCAATCCCCTTGTTGACATAACATTTTCATATGATTGAGATTCATATGATTCATATGATCACTTTAGGTAAAGTGTTCTTGACCGATTGGGCTGAAAAATTGTGAAATGTGTTAAAATGCTGTGCCTACATAAGTTGTTATTGGGCATTCAAAATAAGAACTTGATTGGAATAACGGTACATTTTCACTTTGTAAGCGATCGGAGATTTTTCTAAAGGACATGCAAAATTTCATATCGGTTGGTGGTCGGTGTGAGTTGGGCAGTGCAGACAAACAAACAAACAAACAAACAAACAAACAAACAAACAAACAAACAAACAACCGAATAAACAAACAAACAGAGAAACAAACAAACAGAGAAGTTTTCTAAGAGTGTCATAGCAACGATTGCATAGTCTAGCAATATTTTTTATTTATTTTATGCACATAACACTAAATAGAATAGTAATGGAAAACGGAGTGGCTGAAGAACGTAAATGGCTATTAAATTCCCAATTCTGCTGGTATCCGGTTCACGGCCATATGGGTTATAATTACATGAATCGAGAGTGTTGAACGCTCATATTGCCTTTCGCTATTATTACTTTCGCTCTTATTGCCATTCGCTCATATTTTCCGTCGCACTTATTGCCGTTCGCTCTTTTTATATTCGCTCATATTCCCTTTTGCTCTTTTGTACCAGTCACCCAAATTGACTGTCGCTATTATGATGTCGCTCTTTTGATTTCGCTGTTTCGACTCTCGATATTATTGAGTCGATCTTTATAGAATGTGATGTGTTCTCGTCAAGTCCCGTGTTTTTGTCTTAGGTCGCGCAACCACTTTTAAAACGTCATCTCTGCCGTCATATCCCCAGTTTTCTTCCTGCGACATTATTAGCTCTCAGCTTTGCATTATTCAGCACCTCATTGAGTCGCGCCTGTGCGCTCAAGTATGCCCTAAAAGCGTCTCCTCGCAGGTGCCTGATGTATCTTCTGCGCACTAATGTATGCAGAAAACATTCAGAAATCTCGAGTGTTTGGGATATCAAAACAGCTCACTTTGACAAATATTGCTAATCATATTTAGAAAGTTTGGATTACAAATTTGAATTATCATTTTAAGTAGGTAGTTAAGGAAAACGAAATTTTGATGGATTTGTAATTTCTGACTTGAGTTTAAAAAAATCTTCTTCTGAAAAACAGCAAAGCAAGATGTATAATAAGTGATCAAGGCATCTCGACTGAAGCGATGTAATTTTTCTCGCCCTGAAGTAGTTTGTTTGTATGTGACGAAGTTCCAAACATAAATTATACTGTATTGCTTATTTATTAGGTTATTAACAATAAATTACAATAACAGAAACATAATGATATTTAGTTGTAGTTCATGTGCAGACAAACTTAATTGAGTGAGTGAAGCGAGCGTCTCCTTTTGGCTCTTTTGGCACGGACCTCTGTTTCTTTTTTGTTTTTGGCTGTTAATAGGAGCAATAGAAGTCGCACCGTTTCATCGATCGATCTGAAATTTTCCACACATGTAAAACCATCCTTCTCTGTTTGCAGACCCTAATTTTTTTGAAATCCATACATTGGTTAAAATTGAACTAACTATCTCCTGATAGGCTCAAAAATGAAAACGGTCTTCGATAATTCTGATCAAACTCATATTTTGCATGATCATTAAGACCAACAATGTCTCTTATTTTACAAAATTTCATCCCAATCAGTTAAGAACGTATGAACTTATTGACTTTTTTAATATCTGTCAGTAATGAAGTATCGAAATAAATGTTTTCCAGTGCCAATTGATTTGAATCTGATTTGCTATATTTACAAAGGTTCTTAGATGCTATTTTCAAGTTTCGATGAAAAGCTATAGTGATCAGATTTCAATTCAATATAGATGTATAATATGTTTTTTTGCGTTGTGCACGCATTTCCGGTTCTGAATTTGCACGTACTTGTGCTCGCTCATCAACGCGTATCAATGAGCGTTTTCCTAGTTATTTTTATATCAAATAATAAAAACGAATCTTCCAATAAATCTGATACTCTCGAACCATCATGAATCACAGGTCTTGTGTGTTCCATCGACACGACCTTCAATGTTGTAAATGACTTTATGAAACCCACTTTCTGCAATTATTAACTTACAAAAGTTATTTACGGCCACACCCGCTATGAAATTACTGCGCTGACAGCATGAAAAATCCCGTACTTTCTTATTTTTCCGCCATAAATGTCGGATCGAACTCCTTTAAGTAACGGAACGAAATCACAATCGTGATTAATGGATATTTGGTCAGCGCTGCGACATCAATGAAGGTGATCCCAAGCTCAAGGCATGCCCACCACTCATCCCAGATGGGATCGCACGGTGTCAAGGGTATGAACGATGGGATTCGTTATTTGAACTATCGAAAAAGTTTGTCGCGTCGAAGAGAAGTCTTTAAAGTTGTTGACTCAATGTTTATGTGAAAGTTTACCCAACAGCTAGATTGTTCCATTTCCGCCGTTATTCATTTATCCGTGGAACAGTTTGTCTTGCACCCACGCACATATTGCAACCAGGAACATGAATAAATCTGAGAATTGCTAAATTAAGTTTCAAAACGAGTCTCTCGAGGCACTTATTTACAACAAAGAATTTCTACCATATTGTTACTTATTATTATGAACACAAATTCGTAGAATGGGTAGTTTTTGTGTTTTGTGGTAAAGCTGTGTTTCTACAAACAATCCGATGTTTACTTTTCTTCTTGGAGACAAAACTCACGAGGCTGTCTTTTGATTAGTTAAAAAACACTCTAAGCTTGTAACTTGAAAAGCTTTAATGTGAGAGACTTAAAAGAGTATCAATATCATATTAATTTCTTCTCATTTGGCTGCATCGTTTGAAGATTACACTTCAAAGGAAAGAAAAACAACTTTGCGGTAAGAATGTCAAGATTAGCTTAATTTCCAACAATTGTCGCGAGTTTTTAGACGAGTTTGTCCCAATTGCTTTTCGTTTGAAGTTTTATTACAGCGCGAAGGTAAAAACACATCGTGCATGAGCGACCAGACGGACCCCGTGTTACATATTGAAACGTTCCATCTCGCTCCCGAGCACTCTTTTGGAACACTCGTATTCTTACTTTTAGGTGAACATTCTGTACTGTATTGTTGAGATTATTTTCACTCCGCGCTGTATATCAATATATTTATTTATTTACTAGCCTTATTAATTATTTTCTAATACACATTTATTGTATCATTCGGAAAGTGTTGAAAACTTCAAACCCTAAAAGCCACTCAGAACTTACTTCTACAACTTAAGATACAATTTAAATAATTAATATTGAGTGAACTATTCTCAACCATTTTATATACAAATATAGACATATAGTGATTTAAAAATATAAAACAGCATTATTTCGCGATGAAGTCATTTATACATTCTTTAATAAGTTAAAATCATTCATACATATTTAATATCACATGATGAATGGTGCCTAAATGTTAACTTAGTGACCGAATAGAGTTATCAATATGAGATTAATAGTTTCTAAAAAAAAAGTATTGTCATGTGTTATGAAAATTGAATATTCTCGTACATCATATATTTTATGTATGCACTATTACCTACGTTATTTACTCAAAACATTCCATTTCTTGTCTTCAGTCTAAATTGTGCTATACCCTCGTTTCAGAAGCCCGCATGCGCCGACTGCTAGGTAGTCATATTCGTGTTGACAACACATTTTATTATTATGTTCCTACATCCTCTTATAACGCAACACCGACGTACCAACGACCAAATATTGCTTTATTCAGCCAGGTTTTTGCACTTTCCCATCTCGAACCAAGCCTGTACAATAAGCAGTAGCGGTGATACTTCTTAGTGCGGTTGACATTGACAAAGTGTATTTTAGCCGCTTGGGAGTTGCCAACACTGTGGCCCCAGTATAAGAGTGACGAATGATGCCATAACTTAAAGGATTCAGTTCTAAAGTAAAACGGGGGTCACTGCCACCCCGATAACGAGGGACTATGCAAAGAAGAAGTGGAAGAAGCCGAAGAAGAAGACGACGACGACGAGGAAAAGCTATTTTCTTCACATTTCTGAGGCTTTTGGATGCTATTTATAAAAACATTTTTTAGATCTCGTCGTTCTCTGGCGCACTGTTGATAAGAAATGAATCCAAATACGTGTATGTTTGTGTTTGTGTTGGCGCGATTGTCTGAGTGCACAAAGAAAACACATTTTATTTCTCATTTTACTGGAACGTTTCAATTTTATTGTTGTTATAACAATGAAAGAAAAGTAGTCTGGAATTGTTTGAACAGTGAGATTAGAAATTATGGTCGACAATTTTAGCAGAGATACGGAGGAAACCATTTTGATTTCAGCTCCGGGTTTACTACCGAAAAACCTATAACACGAGTTAAAATTTGCGTAGTCGTTCATTATGCGGTGTCGGAGGCGGTAAACTGTATACTTTACCAATAGTTGTCATTTGACCGCCATGGTTTAATAGCACGCAATTTCCACGCCTTTTTGTACACATCTGGGGGTAGAGATTTTATGCGAAGTAAAATATTATGAGGGTTTTGCGACTCACGCAGGCAGCCATGAAAACAGAGCGCGGCATCAGTTCCCAGGTAATCGGATTATACTGGCGAGTTTGAAATTACAAACTTGACCGAAACAAAACAACAGCTTTCAAAGATTGAAAGTCGGTGTTATGGAAAAACACAACACACACTTTAGGAGTTAGCTTCTCAACAAGATGTTTTTCCGTATTGTTTTGCCTCATACTTTCAATTGGATTAGAGAAATACAATTCATAACAGGAAATGTGATTTAATTAATGGGTCGTTGAGCTTTTTCCCTCCTTATAATCCTCAAAACTACTTGAGCCCTTCAATAACATAAAGCATATTTCAGTCACAAGTAGATTTAGAACAGTTACAAATTAAGATGTATCGTATGTATCAAAATGTTTACAATTACATTTTTGTTATAACTAAAAAAAACAATCAGTGTAACGCGTTGATGAGCGAGCACCGTTACGTGCAAATTTTCGAACCGGAATTCCGTACCAAACGCACAGAAAACATATACATCCATATTGAATTGAAATATGAAAAGTTCAAGTCAACATAAAAGTATTTGCTTTTCATAAAATCTTTAAAATATCATCTAAACACTCTGGTACCAAAATCAAATCAGATTCAGTTGCAGTGGAAAAACATTCATTTCGATACTTAATTTCTGACAGATATTACAAATATCATTAAGTGCATACTTTATTTACTGATTGGGCTGAAAATATGTAAACCTAACAGACAATGTTGGTCTTAATGACTATGCAAAATACTAGGAAAACGCTCAGAATAACGCGTTGATGAGCGAGCACGGGAACGTGCAAATTCTCCAACAGGAAAAGCGTACACAACGCTTAAAACATATTATACATCCATATTGAATTGAAATAATAACGTATGCTTTTCATCGAAACTTGAAAATGACATCTAAGCACCCTGGTACATAAAGCAAATCTTATTCAATTCAATTGGCACTGGAAAATAGTCATTTCGATACTTCATTACTGACAGCTATTAAAAATGTCAATAAGTTCATAAGTTCTTAACTGATTAGGATGAAAAATTGTAAAATAAGAGACAATGTTGGTCTTACTGACCATGCAAAATATGAGTTTGATCACATTAATCGAAGACCATTTTCATTTTACAACCTATCAGGAGATGTTTATTTAAATTTTAAACAATCAGTGGATTTCAAAAACATTAGGGTCTGCAACGCCCAGAGAATGTCCGAACACGTGTGCAAAATTTCAGCTCGATCGAAGAAAAACTCTAACCTGTATATCATCAGTAACAAAAAAAAACAAAAAAACAGAGGTACCCGTGCCAAATGAGCCAAAAGGAGACGCTCGCTTCGCTCGCTCAATGAGTTTGATCAGCTTTATCAAATACCATTTTTTAATATTTTAACCAATTAACGGATTTCCACAAACTTGGGTCTGCAAACAGAAAAGATGGTCATTGGTGCGCAAAATACCAGGTCGATCGGTGAAACGGTGCGACTTGTATTGCTCCTGATAGCAGACAAATAAAAAAAGAGGTGCGTGTCAAAAGAGTCAAAATAGACGCTCGCTTGGCTCGCTCAATTAAACTTCGATAAGATTATTTACGAGTAAGCATGTTCTTATGCATTCCACCGGACCCCTGTGTCAAAGATATTATTAAAATCGAAAGTGTAACAAATTAATATATTGTATCAAATGTCTGCTCAATAGAATGGAAATAGTTGTAAAGACAAACCTAATTATTTGTAAGGATCAAGATGCCGTGCATAATTCTTTCTCTGTTTTAATTTACAATTACAAAATTAAATTAAATGTCAATAACCTTGAAGTTCTTGATTTAACTGAAAGCTTAAACTTTAGCTGTCAACAAGCTTGACATGTTGTCAGGCAATGCAAATTGACGATGCAAACAATCATGGAACTAGATATTACCAACGGTTTGTATACTTTAAAACAAATAAGAGGATTTGGCTCAAAAGTTATACACTTGACCCCTGGTATGGAATTAGGACGTGTGCAAATTTTCAGTTGAATTAGTTGATCGGTGTGACCTGAATAGTGCCTACAAAACAAACAGATATATAAATAAGCAAAAACAACCCGTGCTTTTAAGCGTACCAGCAACGCTTGCTTAATTATTCAACAACGGAAGTAATAACTTTAAGTCGCATACTTTTCACATGTTATTTTCCCTTATAATGGATGTAAAATACAAGGAACTAAATCCCTCATTAACGGAGATTTTAATCAAGGATAATAAGCAAGTAGAAATCCTATAATTGAAGAGCGCTGACGACGAAACTTGAATCTCAATCAGTAGCTACATTTTCACGGCGCAATCGCGCTCGGGCGAGTTCACAAAGTCTGATTGAAAGTTCAACTTTATGTCTCAACTTATTCCACGCCAGCACATCGCTCATACTTGAAACCAGGCCACATGAAGTATAAACACTCGGCACGAGAAAACCAGCGGTGAAAAAAACAACAACAGAAAGTATTTCTGTATTATAATATTATAAATCCGAAGCCAGATTTCTAGCTCTCGGTTTTCTCGAGTCAGTTTACCGAGTTGAAGTGCTCTGCATGTGGCATGCACTTCTCTGTAACGTTCTAGACAGACGAAGCATTACATAAATCTTTATCGCTTTGTGAAGTATAGCGTGAAGTTGTTCATTGTTGCCGGTTTATCATGGCTGGGTTCTATGTAATTGCAGTGCCACACTTTTTGAAGAGAGAGCTTTATCGCTAGATCTTTTAGTATTAAATTGTAACTACACGTACAGCAATATGAACTTCTAACAAATCATTTGGTCAGGTTAATACTTATGTCATGTTTAAAATTAGTTTTGAGTTAACTTGGTGGAGGTGCCATTTACCTGATGCCACCCGCAACACATGACTGTATTGCGGGTTGCGTGTAGGGGTATAAGTGGAAAGTATCACTCTTTGGCAATGCATGTAATATATCAATAGAACTCAGTAAGGTCGTATTGCTAGTACGTGAACGATTCATTTTTCATTGCACGTCGTCTTTTTGTGTAATAAGGAATTGTGACTTGACTCTGCAGTTATGAGACCAAATTGAGCGTGCTTTCAAAACATGTATATAGCATGGATAGATTAGAAACGTAGACGATATAATTATTTAATTTGTTTTGGAGGTAACCTGCGAAATAAAAACGCGCACCCCGACTGGGAATAGAACCCAGATCCTTCGGGTTTCCGGCCCTATGCTTTAACCATGCTTTTTTATGCTTTTTTTAATTTGTGTTATCGCTATATTATATTATTGGCATGTGGTTCAACAATTCTTATCACTAAAAGTATATTCTTAAACAATTAGATACAAGATATTATGTATTTTGCCTTATCCCTACAGTCATTCAACTTCTGACGACAGATATCGCCACTTCCTGGTCTTGCAAATTCTAAAATATAAAACACATATTGAAAGTATTATAATATGAATGCATAAAATAATAACCTCATCTCTTGTTACTAGACAGAAAATAATTACATATTTCATGTTGTTCATCGCAGTCAAGTTTCCTATAGTTTGGTCGTTACTTTTCAAACGTCTTCTGTTTAGTTCAGCCAACTTGAACCAATTTGTTAACTGTGTCTGATGTTTATGGTTATGGTTACCGCCTTACTTTAGCGTATTTTAACACTGAGATGTTGGCAGTATTCAGATTACAATATTTATTATAGATGTCGCCCTTATAGCTCAGTACAAAACTGTACAGCCACCGCATTATGTTCTGGAAATACCTAGCCAATGATAAAACGAGTTTCTCTAGTCATGTCTTTGCATACAAATAGCAATCTAGTTAGGCAACTCATGCTATAGTGCATTTCTCATTGAATATGCAGCAGCGAAAAAACTATTTTCAGTTTGGAATTCCTATTCTCCACGCTGATCTTGACTATTTTTCTAGAACTACCCCATACCCCCCCCTCCCCCCCCCAATTACAATAGAGGATGAAGGAAAAAACTATTTCTGAGCAGGGACCCGAACCTTTATTAATAAAGGTTCCGGTTCCGGTTCCGGTTCAACAATTTTACTTTATAAAGGTTCGGGTTCCGGTTCCGGTTCTTAAACAAATAATCTTAAAGGTTCGGTTCCGGTTCCGGTTCCGGTTCCGGTTCCTGCATAAAGGTTCCGGGTTCCGGTTCCTGTTCTCAAATTTTAAATCAAACTAGATTATAACACTTCAGTATTATGTCAAATTTAATGGAATTTTTGAATTTGGATTTTGTCATATGAATGAAGCACTGGTGTAGTGTCTGTAATATGCGTACAGAAGTCACAGGATGGTGCGCAGACTAAATCTCAGAGTCAGAAGAGACAGAGGCGGCAATTTTCTCCATAAGACGGCGTAAACATTCATTTTGCCAGAGTTTCATAATAGACAACATCATAAATTATCTAGTTAGCTCTGCTTTTCAAAAACTTTCATATGCAGTACCGTGATCCAAGTATCCATTATGGTTTTTCAACAATGGATCATAACCATAATAGATACTTGGATCACGGTACTGCATATGAAAATTTTTGAAAAGCAGAGCTAACTAGATAATTTATGATATTGTCTATTGTCAGCAAAGCAGTTCTCATCGCAAAAAAATTGAAAACTCGAGCACCATTTAAAAATGAAGGATTTTCAAGAATTAAAAAAGTCTACAAGAAATACTAATAGAAATGTTATCAAAAAATATTTTTTTTACAACTTTGCGAAAAATATTCTTTAAAAATATCATAATATTAAAATCCAAAAATTAAAAAATTAAATCATTCATGTTTCTTTTATTAAAAGAAGGAACCTTAAAGAACCTTTAAGAACCTTTAAGAACCTAATTGATTATAAAGGTTCGGGTTCCGGTTCCGGTTCTTGGGAAAAAAAGTATAACGGTTCCGGTTCCGGTTCTGGTTCCAAAATTATAAAGGTTCATACCGGTTAGAGGTTCCGGTTCCGGTTCCGGTTCGGGTCCCTGTTTCTGAGGGGTATTCACAGCGTTTTGTTGCGACTGTTCTGGCATTTGAACTATGTAGGCGCTGAAAGGTCCCTGAGAAATGAATTATGCTGACGCCATGACAAATGCTGACACTGTGGATGCTGACACCATGACAGATGTTGTTGCAGGTGCCCTGGGTGCGCCACCGCGACATCCACCTACTGACGGTGGGTCGCTACACGTACACGAGCGACCAGAGGTTCCGCGCCATCCATCACCCCCACAGCGAGGACTGGACGCCGCATGACATGTACACTGTGGATGCTGACACCATGACAGATGTTGTTGCAGGTGTCCTGGGTGCGCCACCGCGACATCCACCTGCTGACGGTGGGTCGCTACACGTACACGAGCGACCAGAGGTTCCGCGCCATCCACCACCCCCACAGCGAGGACTGGACGCCGCATGACATGTACACTGTGGATGCTGACACCATGACAGATGTTGTTGCAGGTGTCCTGGGTGCGCCACCGCGACATCCACCTGCTGACGGTGGGTCGCTACACGTACACGAGCGACCAGAGGTTCCGCGCCATCCACCACCCCCACAGCGAGGACTGGACGCCGCATGACATGTACACTGTGGATGCTGACACCATGACAGATGTTGTTGCAGGTGTCCTGGGTGCGCCACCGCGACATCCACCTGCTGACGGTGGGTCGCTACACGTACACGAGCGACCAGAGGTTCCGCGCCATCCACCACCCCCACAGCGAGGACTGGACGCCGCATGACATGTACACTGTGGATGCTGACACCATGACAGATGTTGTTGCAGGTGTCCTGGGTGCGCCACCGCGACATCCACCTGCTGACGGTGGGTCGCTACACGTACACGAGCGACCAGAGGTTCCGCGCCATCCACCACCCCCACAGCGAGGACTGGACGCCGCATGACATGTACACTGTGGATGCTGACACCATGACAGATGTTGTTGCAGGTGTCCTGGGTGCGCCACCGCGACATCCACCTGCTGACGGTGGGTCGCTACACGTACACGAGCGACCAGAGGTTCCGCGCCATCCACCACCCCCACAGCGAGGACTGGACGCCATGACAAATGCTGACACTGTGGATGCTGACACCATGACAGATGTTGTTGCAGGTGTCCTGGGTGCGCCACCGCGACATCCACCTGCTGACGGTGGGTCGCTACACGTACACGAGCGACCAGAGGTTCCGCGCCATCCACCACCCCCACAGCGAGGACTGGACGCTGCAGATCAAGTATCCGCAGCATCGTGACTCTGGCATCTACGAGTGTCAGATCAGTACGACGCCGCACATGAGCCACTTCATTCATCTCAACGTCGTCGGTGAGTCCATCGCTTTATGTCTCTATAGGCAGCGTGTTTAGATTACAGATAGCGCTACAAAAAGTACAGACAGAGCCACCTAAGCTGTGGGAAGGAAGCTTACCTTTGGCAAGGCGTCCAAGTCGCTGCAGTTATACGTTATGTTGCTGCGCATATTACGCATTATCACTTCTTAAAATTTACACAAGTTTATCAAATATTTATTCGCCAACAAAATATTAATAATAAAGTGTTCACAATTTCACTAAATCTGATCACTATATTAATTTGCGTGACTTAGTTCTAATTTCGAGTTATTTTGAGTACATTTGTTGACATTTGATCGGTTGCTAGGTCACGGCAAATGAGAAATAAAACAGTTGAAGATCTTTCCCACAAATGTTGCTTATTTCTTTCACTCGTGGCGCTGGGGGTTTGAACACACGGTGCCTATTCGAGAAAATAAGGAACACAACTGACCTCTGGTGGATTTGTGGTACTAGGTAAATGGCGGCTATCAAGGGCGCATTTGCATAAATATAAATACAAATATTTCATATAGTTGTTTGTTATGGCCAAAAAAGTAAATTTATAGCTAAATATCAATATCATTTGTTTTTTCACTGCTTTATGGAAACACGAAATGTAAAAACAAACAAATTTATATGTGGACCTGATAGTAGCCATCTTGCCAGAAGTGGCTCCATCACATATCACTTATTTGTGGGAATAGGCATCCTGCATGAGAAAATGTTTACCTCATTGCCATGGCACCATGATTCAATATGGCCGCTTTCAGGGTAACATTTTTAACTTACAGACCAATGTGTACAATGCAAACGTGCGTGTAAATTATCAACAAATATTTTTGGTAACTATTATAAGTGTTAAGACATAACGACATTACGAATGTTAATACAATAGCATACGTTTTTTCAAACCTCGTATTTTCATGGTTTAAAATAATTACTAATTTTGATGTTGAAGTTCTGATAGTTAAAAATGTTACCCTGGAAGCGGCCATATTGAATCATGTTGCCATGGGAACGAGGTCAACATTTTCTCATGCATGATGCCTATAGCAGGGATTGGCAACCCTTTTTGGTCTGGGAACCAATTACCTAAAACTAATAAATTAGATAATAATGGGAGCCACAGTATAAAGCAATCAAATATAAACCACTGAAAATAATATATTGCATGACTATAGTTTATTTTGATTATTTTGTTTACTTTGTATTTATGGTGACCCCAAAAGTTGTTGCCCCGCAGGGCGGTATTTAGAATTTCAACAATTTAAAAGTGATTCGGGGGGCTACCTCTCTCAAATGAGCAAACTGAATCCTACAACCCTCAAATTGTTGCCCCCAGAGCGTGTTTGTTTTCTAATTTTCAATTTTTCGGTACTTATTTATAATCGCGGGATACATCTTCTCGTGACTTGCTTCTGAGATAAATGCCTGCCAATAAAATTGTCCTTTAATGAATACCATTTTTTGGTATGGATAGAATTGAACAAAGTATCTAAATGGTTATTATCCTTATTAGAAGCCAGGTTTGAAATGAGTATCGTATATCTCCTATATAGTTTGTTCATTCTCTGATGCCAAGAGAACTCATTGGAGACAGGAGATCTAAACTGTCAAATCATTATTTGAGTCTTTTATAATTAAATATGTTGAAATGTTGGAAAAATGCTTTGAAATTGTATTGTCAAGTTTGGTACCTATATCAAGCGGTAGAGCTACTTTAAGAGGCCTCAGTAAGGTAACAAGACGCGCACGGTTCGACAAAGTGTTTTCTCCATTTTGTCTTCACGATAACAAAATTTAAAAAAAAACTATGAACTTAATTTTCAATACCTATCAATATACTCAATATTGCTAGAGAATGGAGTACATCGTGTATAAGGGTTAGTTTTTCAATACCTTGCTAACTATTAAACAGTTGATTAGGACTAGATTGCCATGGCAACAACCAATGACAATCCTGGAATGACCATTCAAACCTTAACTACTGGTTTAGCAGGGCGTTGAAATACCGGCCCTAAGTGTTATACTGCCGTGTTATGCATAAGTAACGTATTGACCATCAATTAAAGTGGGTATCACACTGGGTTGCAAACCGCGTATAGAACCCAATGTGATACCCACTTCAGTTGTTGGTCGATACGTTGCTTATGCGTAACACGACTATGTTTCATATCTATTTCGTATTTTTAACACTTTATGGCAGTACTAGAGTTGGTAATGTACTCCAATGTGTGGCATTATAATATGCATATAGTCAGCTTGAAATGTGCGTTCAAGTTGTAATAGTCTCGATTCCCGGGTTCGCTTCCCGCGGTCGTCCTTCCTCGCAATATTTAGCTCAGTCGAAAGGTAATACTGGGAAGGTTTTATCACAAAATGCATTGTCCTGGAATGCGGTTAAAATACAATATTTCAAAATAACAACACATTATTTGGTAAAACACACTATTTTCAATCTCAAAAGTGTAAATTTTCATTCATAAATATGAAATTAAAAATCAGTGTAAATTCTGGCGGGAAAACGCTATCACGGCGAGTGATGTCATATTTTATTGTAACCATGGCAACATCTTTGTTGGTTGATATAAATGACATCACTCGCTGGGATGGCGTTTTCCCGCCAAAATTTACACTGATTTTCAATTTTATATTATTGAATGAAAATTTGCACTTTTTAGTGTGAAAATAGTGCTTTTATCCAACAAATATGTTGTTATTTTGAATTAAAAAAAATACATACATATTCCCTATTGGGCCACTGCACAAATTAACATTTGAAAACAAACCATTTTACTTGATTTCGCAACGTCGAACATTTCCGTAGCGGTTTTTGATCGAGAATATGCACCCTGTTCGTCATCATCATTATCATAATCATTCATCCGACGTCATTAGCCTCGTTGCAGAACAGTTCCACGATAAACCACTGTAATTAACAATATCCTACCCACTCCCACTGATTGGTACGATTTAATAACATGCACCTACCTGTGAATATATTATTATAATTAACTTCTCAACCACACAGTTATAGGTTATGTCAGGTAGATAGAAAATAACAATACTAAACAACTTTATTGGAACCAATTCGGGTATTCCGTACAATAAAATTTAATTTCCATGGAGTTCGCTTGACTATCATTGGTATGTATTCGAATCGAAGAGTTTGTTGTATCTCAATATGGTTTAGGCAATTATCTAATAGTTTCAATGAAGACATTTGTATGATTTTCTAAAAGTGAACTCCTCTCTGAAAGGCGAAATAGTTTGATAACCGAACTAATTAGTGAAATGCAATGAACTGGGTGAAAGTTTGTTATGAACTTTGCATAAATTGTATGCTATAACTACACACATGTTGCTAAATGTAGTCATGCCAATGTGAACTGTTATATCAGAGGTTATTGATGAAATTGTGTCTCTGAATTTACAATGTTACAGAAGCTATAGGACAAGAGTATGCAATCGTTATCACTTCGAATGTATTCAGTATACTCGCTTCTTGAAAAGCTTTAGATTCTCATATTATTATAAAAGATGAGACATCCAAGTACTAACACGAAAGGTGAAACGTAAAAGTGAACAGGATTTTCTATTTTCATGCAGCCCTTATAAGTAAGTTACTTTTTGAAATCAGTGATATAAAATTGTTTGATCTATGAGAGCGAACCGGGAAAAAGCAGAGAGTTAACGAACGGACGGCTTGCACACAATATCATCGGATTACGTCACAAAATCTGGAGCCATAGTATCGTTTCTTTCCCGGTAACAAAATGAAAACTTTCTGTTCGTCCATGTTGTCTCAATCAAGTTAGTACTCTGGACTTTTGTAACAGAATGCTTATGGTTTGCGGAAATAATACTTTGAGCCAAATATTCAAGTGCTTATTGTTTCAGCAAAACAGAGGAAAACTTATTTATTTCTTGACCTAATATTGGAGGGTCACGTGTTCAGTTTGGAGGATTTCCCACTAATTCAAAACCGTTTTTCCATGAGGTCAGTTTTTCACAGCGCGTAACTTCAAGTCATAAAAAGTAAGATAGAGAATTATTACCACAAATACCACACAAATATTATCTTTCTTCTTGAAGAAAACAGAAAATCTAAAGAAATAAAACAAATCCAGACTCATCCAATATGGCCGCCGTTTGGATGTTCCAGCTTGATAAAATCTCTGGCAATTCTAGGAATGATTTGATAAGACTGGAACGTCAGCGACAAGAGTGATTGAACTTTTAAAACTATTCGCTTTGCTGTTGGCCGAAATGTATTTCGCTGAGTTGTTCATCTGGACGAACGAGCAGATCCCCGTCTGGTTTTTCCTTCGACTCGAAGAGATCCGAGACCTGACATGACAGGAAATCAAAATGGTGTCGTACTCATTGTACATGTAAATTGATAGAAAGGTTCGACTGTGGCACTCTATTATTTCACCCGATCGATTCAGTACTAAGAATGCTGACTCATAGGTTGATTTCACGCTATGTTTATTTCGATAAGAGAATGCCAGAAAGTAGTTCTAACTTCTATCCTTCTTGTTCTTAAAGTAATCGATACGTAACACACTCTTAACACCGTGCCGAAGACTCAACTCAGCGTTCATGTTACGTTTTAGCTAACAGTGAAACCTTCAATCTACATTTTGTTTAATCATTGAAAGTGGCAAAGCTAGAGGCTGGTAATTTACACTGAAAGTTCGTTATATCTCCTGAGCATTTCGCAGGCATCGGGGTCCAGCTTTAGAATCTAAAAGGTTATACGAGGACTGTTTGCAGCTTCCCAGTTTTGTCTGCCTTCATTTGCCGAGGGAGAATGAGAAGCGGAAGATTGGGATAATGGTAGATGGAGCAATGCCCAGAGGTAATTGAAAAGGTGGGAGAAAACTGTTCTGCAAATTGGACTGAAATGACGGTGAGCTCAGGGCTGTAATAAATACATTTTAGTATATGATGTTTGCTGGCATGTGATTTGAAGATGAACTAACTACGTGCATAATGTCATTTGGTTGCATTTTGCAATGTAGATGCTTTCAAGTTTAACTTTTCGTTTCGTTACATTCAAAGGTTAGAGTTGAGCGAAATGCAGAGTTCGAGTCTATTGTGACGGAATTAAAAATCAATTCAGGCAATTTGATCCTGGATTTGAAACTCGTCACAACAGATTTTCAGACTTCAACTTTAAACGAGCTCGTCAAATGTTTTAATTATTCTCGTTATCGATAAAAAAAAACTGTATATAATAATTATTATACCTATACACAGAGAGTGAAATGGATCACAGAAAGATCAAATCGCGCGTGATATGCGAAATCACGCCAATACTTTGTGGTGTTTCTGTACTCATTACTCACATGCTAATTAATTGGATGTAGATATTTAAAATGAAAAGTATGAATGTAGTTACGTTTGGCGCAGAGTAATTAAAATGGCTAATCCAACGTGATGGCATATTAATTACTTTCGGTGAGATCAATTCCGAATGACTATGAGAGTAGAAATTACAACAACTGGATATTCCATTGAATAACAGGACATTTCAAGCCTGAAACTTCCCTGCAAAATACAAGTTTTTATCTTCAAATACTCATGTTAATTAATAATTTGAATATTGTGTTTTATATAGTACGACTTCTTTCTGTCAAGTTGTGCTCTTAATAATAAAAAATTGCAATATTCGTAAACAAATATTAAAATGTAATTTTGTCCGTGATCAATGTATACTTAATTCAGAAAATGCGTCCTCAAATAACTAAAAAATTTGCATTCTAATCATTTAACCTGAAATAACTTTAATTTTATTTGATTTGATTAATTACAAAATACATAAACTAGGATAGATGGATTACTAAATTATGTATCAAATAAACAGAATTCACTCTACTGATAACGCGCACCCATTGTTTCTCTTAACCCTTCAATGAGAGTACCGTCGTATGAACTGTTTACTCATTCGCTTAGTTAACTATCAAACTGTATTTAAACGAAGCAACTTAGTTAGATTCCTCTGTGAGCGCGCTAATTTCACATGCTCTCTCGGCATTAAATACACTCGCAAGTTTTTCACCTGAACGAGGACGCCGCCCTTCTTCACACTTCCACCTTCTGTGTTGATAATTAGGGGCATTCATGGAACACATTGCAAGACGCTGTGCGGTGTTCGTGCTTCTACATGCGGCGGCGCTCGCTTCCTTTACTTCGCAACTTCTTGATAATTCAGAACGTAAGACGAGGCACTAATGAGGACTTCACATTTACGTATTGAGGCCAGGAGACCCACACGTATTCCTTATTTTATTGAAACGTCCCCAAGCCGGGTGGTGGAAAGGAAGACAGTCACAGGGAATAATTTACATAACTTAAAAGTTTATTCCATCGGTTTTGTTTTCAAACCATTTTATATTGCAATGCTATGCTGATCTCTGATGAAAGTCTTAGCTTTCTTATACTTTAAAACTTTTTCTCGTTAAATTCCCAAGACTAGAAATTCACTAACCAAATTGCTTTTAATATTCTTTAAGAAATATACTCGATGAACTCTAATCGTTGCACTGAAAGCCGCGGTCACTGCGAATCACTTGGCGATGGGCGAGAAGGCAGCTGCTTCGGATTGCACAAAGGAAGGTCAAGTAAAGTTCTGAGTGTTGAAGTCCACGTAAAGCTCGGGATCTGCTTCGCTGTCGCGTTGCATAATGCATGAGATATAGAGGAGAGGAAGCCGAGCCTCGTACAGGCGTAAGTCGCTGCGAGACGGCGTCGGGACGGGCGTCGTTCTCGCTTACCCACGCATTGTGACGTCATCGCGAGAGTCAAGAGATGATCAGTTGGGTTTGCATCGTTTTGGAGATAATTCATTCGACTTGTAATAAATTATTTATTAAAGCTTTTGTTCTTTGGAAAACATCTACAAAGGTAACTCATGTCCTATCGTTACACTTCAAAAAAAATCTCACCATCACTAAATCTTCTTAAGAAGGAAATCTTTTGGAAGAATATTTATTCAAAGCTACAAGAGAGGCCGATGATCCATGAGAAAAACACAAAATAGAATGTCACATTGGAATTTATCGCGATTGAATATTTTGTATTTGCTACAATTTGGACGGCAAATCGTCTATCATGAAAGCAATCACGTTGTTCTCATGGTATCGTTTATTTCATGCTAGCAGCATCGCTTAGCGTTTTATAAGGTTTATTTTAGAAGTACCTTGTTGCATTATATAAACACCAAAGCCGTTAAAATAAGCCCCGAATGAACGAAGTGTTCTTAATATTTAATAAAATTGTGTACCAAAGTTTTTACCAAAAAATCTCGTTTACGTTCATGGAGCGTAAGCGTCGTGTACATTAAAACAAAAAGTTCATCAATTATTTGGGATGAAAGTGTAGAGAGAGTTTGGAAATGTTCCTCTACCGAATTTGATCTATTCGTTGGTGCGTTGATAATGAAAATGTTTAAACGAAATATTTTAACAGTCTGAGGTCAAGTTTATTTCAAAAACCACTCTTTCTCAGCAACACATTTTTTGCGTTTCCAATGTAAACAGAACCTACTTTACTTATTCATTTTCATTGATAACTACTCTACCAAAGGAAACCCAACTTGTACCTATGTACAGCTTAATTTTAAAATCTGTCATATTCTATTCAAATATAATAGTTCTTGACAAACTCCCGCCGGGACAGAAGCAATATTTCAAAGAGCAACTTTCTGTGGACGAGCATTGTGTTCCATCACTTTCAAAACCACTGCGTAACCAAAATAGAGAGAAAATATTTAATCAAGAGATGGAAAATGAGAAAGTTAGAAAAATATTCGCTGCGCCCGTAACATCTCACTTGTCAGGTTAAAACTCGGGCTTGCGAGTTACCTGGCCAGACCGCAGACAATAGTACTGGTTGGTTCGAGACCTCGGATGAGGATGAGGATGGAATGGGGAAGAGTACTAAGTGGTAATGCTGCACTCCATTGTTTTAACACTCCAAGTCGATACGATATGAAGTTCCAATGAGTGCTGGAAAACTTCCATAGTTGAGTCAAAAAAAGGAGTTATCACGACTCAGTGGAAGTTCCATAAAACCCAGTACTATCTAAAAGTTAGAAAACTTTGCCATAGCAGTTCAAGTTAACGCAAATTTATAAATTTCTTTAAAGAGATTACTTTCACGTCGAAAAAATAAAATGAACTTTCTTTTGGCCCGTTTCCGAGGAGTTACTTCGCGACAAGATATGAAAAACCGATTTTCACAATAAACCAATTTTCTTGTTGCGTTGCATTCTGGCACGGAAAATATGAAATATATTCTAGTTAGGTTTATCTGTAATATTATACTGTGGAAGTTTTATGAAGTTGGCGGTGTAAATCAGGTTAGACTGTCGATAAGGTAGGTCTCTGAAGAGGAAGATCTAACTCCAGAGTTTTGCTGCCGCGCGCAAGAGAGTTTTTCTAACAGAGATGGATGACATCAGAATTTATAAAGATCGAAGTCGAGCAGACATGAAGTTCACAAAACATTCTTCAATGTTCCGTCGATCTCAGTTCATTATCCTATATTCTATAAGAAACTCCGTGCAAGATAGATTGTTCCTGAACAGTTCAGACTCGGCAGAGAAATCCGACCGTCACGTTCAAACTTTGCCGCGATCCTAATTCTATGCGAGGATAACGCTCGCAATAATACGTTGATAAGAGGGCCTTGGGTAAAACCAAAGTGACGCAGGTTCTTCACTCATCACTCATCACTCATCACACATCACTCATCACTCATCACTCATCATTCTTCACTCATCACTCATCACACATATAGCCCACCACTCATCACTCATCACTCATCACTCATCATTCTTCACTCATCACACATATAGCCCACCACTCATCACTCATCACTCATGTTCATGACACAAGGAACAAGCGGTCACCACGATGAGGAAGTTCACACATCACTCATCACTCATCACTCATCACTCATCACTCATCACTCATCACTCATCACTCATCACTCATCACTCATCATTCTTCACTCATCACACATATAGCCCACCACTCATCACACATCACTCATCACTCATCACACATATAGCCCACCACTCATCACTCATCACTCATGTTCATGACACAAGGAACAAGCGGTCACCACGATGAGGAAGTTCACACATCACTCATAGTCATACTCATAGCACTTGCAATGCGAGGCGCAAGGGACCTTGAGTGGACCAATGAAACACAAATAAAAGTGAATTATTGAGTGAGAGTTACTCTGCTTTTCGGCTTATTTACACAGAACTGGTGCGAAGAGTGCTGAGTGATGAGTGATGATTGCAGATTGAAGTGACACCTGCTTCTCTGTGCTTTACTCTTATTGTCGTTATCAATTTAGTATGCTGTGTGAGAGGATCATGGATATAAGATTTATATAAAAAAGGGAATTTTAAAAAGAAAATGGAATTAATTTTGACCTCCTTTTATCAAGCGGAAATTGGGCGCCTATATTGATGAATTCGAGCCACACTTTTAATTTTACAAAATCCTGTGAGCGGTGAAGATTGATTGGTAGCTCACTGTGCAATCGAACAAATTCAATACTGCCAATGTTCGTGAGAGAGCAACACGTACATTGACTTTTAATTTGAACAAAATCAGTCGTTTATGGGAAAACATTTCATATTATATTGCATGCATGACAGAATCTAGGTAATCAGCAGCACCTTGTCAAGCGTTTTTCAACACAGAATTTCTATCATCACCAGATGAATTTTCTTCCGCTCCATCTGCACTCTGAATTTCTATACCCTCATTTGAAAATAACAAAACAACTCGACTCGTCGCGCATATTCATGACTCCCTCACGCCAATTATTACTCCGATCCCTTCATCTCTCTCCTGCACACTTCAATTCCAGTAACATATTCCAGAGTTCTCACACCGCAGTCGAGCGCTAGCCGCTCGGGAATACGTCGGGGAAAAAACTTAAAAAGAGAAACCCACCAAATAGAATACCTATTGTATTGTATTGCTTTGCAACAGAAGTAAGATTCAATCTTGACGCGAGCACGTGGTGCTTATACAGCAAGAAGGCCACTAAAAGAGTGCGGTCAAATGTAGTTAGATATTCCGCTCACGATCAGCAACAACCCGATACATCTTACGCACGCTTGAGTATCTTAAACCATGGCGGAGTTCAAATAACCATCAATATAACATGGAGAAGTAAAATAACTAAGGAATACACTAATTTAACAACGTTAGTGTTGTTAAAACGCTGTGTGTAACGCGTTGATAAGCGAACACCGGTATTTGCAACATCCCGAATAGAAATTCTCTTATCACCGAAAGCATTTATTGAAAGTAAGATTGAAGCAATGAATATAATATAATATATCTTTTCACTGCAAACTAGTAGGATTAGAACAAGAATCCTACTCTGGTCGTATATCTTTTCGATAGACTTATAAGTTTGACAGCTATTTTGAAATAAGCAAAAATCTCTTGAGTTCTCTACAACTTTGACTGAAATATTGTAAAATATTATAAAGCCAAATTTTAAAGTGATCGAAACTTGTTAATTAATCAATCAATTATCTATAAGCTAATGTATTGTTTTCACTGTAAATCAATTATAGAAGTTTGGTTTAAAAAAAGAAACTGAAAGCTGAGAGTTGATTTTTAAACTACCCATATGCAATTTTTCAGCTCGATCAGAAATACTGGTTACCTATAACTCACAAGCAACGTGAAAAACAAACTATATACAAAAACATGGATCCGAGCCAAAAGATACCTAATGCAATTTGTGTTTATTTTTCCAACAATAAACGTTAAGTTACATATTTGTGATTGTATTGGAGCAATCACATTAAAAGTATAGACACGTCAAGTTTATTATAAATCTCGAACGGTCTACTCTCATCCCATTATTATAATTACAACAAACCCTGTTTTGAAAATAAATTATGATATTCCAGCATATATAATTTATAATTTATTTTAAAATTCATTATACAAATTAAACTGACGTTTTTGTGGGATACCCTGTTCGGGTAAAGATTCCATAGCCTCAGAGATGAATCTAAACTGTATATTCCTGCTTCTCTCAAAAGTCTAGTACCTAGAATCAAAAGTATTTTTGCCGAAACTCGAGTGAAACAAATCCGGAGATTTTACCGCATCAATGAGTCGGAATACATTTCTCATGCACCTGCTATAAGAAATTGCCCTCCGGTTTTATATTTTTAACGCTAGACCTCAAGGCACCAGACATGACTTTCTCTGGTAGGACTGAAGGGGTTCCATAACTCCCACGTATGTGTGTGTGGGGAGTAAGCTACGGGGAGGTTCCATGAGGGCTTCTCCATAAGTTGGAAGCTTTTCGCTGATAGCCGAGAAAATAAATAGACGTAATAAATAGTTGGGGAACAAGACCGCTAATATCGCAACTAAGGCGATACTTCATTGTGCTCGGATCTCCGTTTAAACGGTTCTGTTTTGGGGTTAGGAAGAAAGAAAACAGAGATGTCTACAAGTCACTTTCCGACAATATCGGCGTTTTGGAAGCTAACATCGACTATATTCCATTTTAATGGTAATTTTTTTTTATTTAGGTCCAGTTTTTCAATACTGTGCTAAAACCAGTACCTAATTAAGTTAACACAGTCATTCTGGGAATGGCATTGGTTGTTGACATGACAATACAGTCCTAATCAACCGTTTAAAAGTTGGAAGTGTATTGAAAGACTGGCCCTTAGCGTATGGTTGACGTCAAGTACAAAGTTCAATAAAAAGTTCAATAAAAAAAATAAAATAATAATAATAATAATAATAATAATAATAATAACTACAATATTGAATGCACAATATGATTTTAGTGACATCATAAAGTCATAATTGAGCGTCAGGGTTCGTCAGCCCCTCGATTACATCAGAAGACTCCAGTGAATCTCGAAGAGGACACTCAAATGCAATGTCCGTTGGTCTGGAGGGAAGATTCACTGTCGCAATCGAGGATAATATCTTGCTGGATGTAGCACATTCATATGAAAATGTCGTGATGAAGTAACTAGCACGGTGTTGGTTAAAAATAATATGCTTATGTTTGTTTGCGCTCCTTCCACGAGTTTAAAGAGTCGGCTGCACGTGAAGGTAAACACACGAGATTATCTCCTATCGGCTATCGTCAACTTTTGAACCATCCAAATTATGATAAAAAAAAAAATGTTTCTTTGGTTGACCTAGGAACCAAGAATATTAATTTTGAAATACAATATTTGTGTCCAAACTTGGCGCAAACTTAAAATGTCCCAATATTGTCTTCTTTTAGTCGAGATGAGCGGATAGGTCAGACCCAAGAATTAACCATATTTATTCATTTCCATAAGTTAAGGAGCATTTGTTCAGGATATTTTATTCGAGTGCAGTTTGATGTGGAGAAAACCAGGTCATCGAAAGCATTTATAAAACTTTATCTAGGTTATAAAAAGATCAACACAGAAGTTAATTAATTCGTGGTTTGATGAAGAGGAAAATTATATTAATAGCTTACAGTTCATGTCAAGGAAATTGGAAATTTTTAAAAACCTAAGTCAACATTAGTATTATGATGGCAATATATTTTTAAAAATAATGTGGTCTTAAATATGGCCGACTTCAAAGGATTATACGAAACTAGTTAATATAATTATATTTTTGGAACGTTGTCTTCAAAGATATAATCAAAATATAAAATATGTTTATTACATACTTTGATAATTTTAATATTTCAATGGATATTTTATGTAATTTTAACAAATATAACATATCTACTGAGACTTTAGTCTTCGGTATCATCAGTAAAATTGATCTAGTATAAAGTAGTGTGTTTATTATTCAAATGTTCTATTGGGTACTTTCATCTGACGTCACAGCTTGGGTCAAGATAACTGAATCTGGCTGAAGCGCGTCTGAGGCAATTGTTGTTTTCCAATGGCATTTGGCTTCCACTGAAACAAAAATTGTACATATATTATTCAGTTTTTGGATGTTAAATTTTCCCCGTGATAGAGAAAGAAGCGAGGTAAAATCTCTATTGGAAATATGGGTTCCTAAATGGTATTCAAATCAAATCTGCAAAGCTTCCATTACAATAATTACCTACTTCTTTTCATCTTTCATTGCCCCACAGAATGAAATGAATAACATACGCAAGAAGTCCTCGAGTATGATTTGTATCCCGAATCATTATGCTTCCAATTCGGAGCATAATTCCAAAAGCCAAACATTGTTTTATCCTCGCTTCGATCTTGAATAACGACACGCACGCTCGTGTCGACGTAACAATACCGCGGTTTAATACTGGTTCATCGGCTGCTGATAAGCCAGATGCCGGATACTTAGTGATTAAACTATTGTACATGAAGCCAACGCATTATCTCTCAAGTGTTAGCCAAAGCCAATCGCACAGCACCCATTGATTGCATTCAGCGCTTTTTAACAGTTCATTCGTTTCCGTTTATTAAAAATTGACGCAGCACCGGTTTGGATTAACTATGAAATCAACGAATTGGAATAACTGATTCGGTGAGATAAAAGTTTTGACAGTTCTCATTTAGTGAAGCGTTGCTAATCTACGGGGATTTAGAAACAATTTCAGAGTTTATATTCATCAACGAGTCCAATTTATGAGGTAGTATATTATAATATGTTTTAAAGGCAAATATATTTATGTATAAAAAATGCACTTGTGCTCTTTTATACCTGTTACGAAAAACAAACTTTTTCAAAATAAATTGTGGACTTAGAAGAAAAAGTGTGAAGTCAACTTTTTTCATAAACGTGTTTTATATTAGAAAGTTTTGAGAATAATTACTTTATAAGATGAGTAAGTGCTGAAGTCCAGGGTATGTTCAGAAATTCCAACGATATTTTGTGTTCCACAACGAAATTTCGCAACAATTGTGTGCTCAATTATACACAGATAACTGCATCATGTTTAAACTTTACTAAAACCGCACTAGATTATGTCATGACAACGGTTTACATTATTTAATACTATTGTATTGAACAAAGTATAATACATTATTTCCGTGATTCTTTCAATTTTATCTCAGATTCAAATCTTCTTCATCGAGATGTGGAAAGATCCCGGAGCAGAATCGTGTCTGTATCATCGCCTCTCTCCAGAGCAAAATGTGTAATTCCAGTACAAGCGAAATAATCCCAATGCAGTTGATCTTCCTGGCGAAGTGTTTGTGTCCGACAACCCCATGGCGCTCTTCCAGAATGATGTCTTCCCCGCCCTTCTCGTGTTCACTGCTCCTCGAGATGAATACGGTCTGCTGTGGAAGGATCTCAGTGTCGACGGCTGTGTTTTGTTGCTGAGCACGATGCTAAACTAATTATAACACAATATTTTACGAGATCCTTTGAGTATGATCACGTGGTTACGGATGAGCCGCAATCAAAACCGAATGAAATTGCTTTCGTGTGGTGTAACTCGTTGTTCTGCACAGCTTCGGTTGATCAACGCAAAGTCGGATCATTCTTATTGCATTCAGAAAAGAGATTCCTTTGCAATCTCGTTTTTGTAAAATATTTTATGAACACATTTGTGCATGCAATAGAAAATAATCATGCAATTTTTCATGATACTTAATCAACTATTTCAAAGCATCGACTCTTTCTTCGCTGTTTTAAAAGTCAACAATGTCTTTGTAATTGGGCGCCAACGAATAAATGTAGTGTTAAGCGGTTGGTCACATTGTTTAACTGAGCAACTAAGGAATTACCTTCCGGTTTCCGATTCTCATTACTTCAAAGAGTTGCCAAGCTACATCGGGTTGAGTGATTAAAATCCTGTCTCTCTTTTCGTCGAATTTTCCGAACTGCCGTAAGAAACCTTATGGCGAACATTCGTAAAACCGCCTAACGAGAAACAGAGGGTTAACTTTAAATGCCGTAACTTGGCAACTGCTTAAAGTAGTTCATGCAGTTTCTTAAAAGCCAAATGTGTGGTATGCAGACTTATATTGCAGACCTATATTGTTAGCTTCTATGGGGACCAAATTAAATTTTTAGTTATAACTTAATTAAAATTCTTCTGATGTGTAGGAGGTATAATTACATTTTAATCACTAATTAAGAATAAAGTATAATTACCGAAATTTAAAACTCAATTATTTTCCAAAACGCAATTTCCGCGCTCAAATCAGACCTAAGCTTTTCCTGAAAATGTCGCATCGCTCCGCTGACAGAGGCTATCGAACAAGCTTCGAAAATAGAAAAAATAACACATGTGTATAAACTATTCAACTGAACATTTCCTTCCTATAAACTAAGTATGAAACATTTTCGGGGTGCGTTGATTTAGCTCTCTATCACATCATACGCGTCAATGATGATTCATGAGCTTCCGGAAGAATGCGCCAAATATCCGGGGAAATGCGACGTGAAGCTCTCTCTTAATGGCTTTTCTATGTTTCGAAAACTCAATTAAACGTTGTATATTAGGTAAGTTATTTCTATATAATGGAAGTGAAAACATGGCCGGGAGCTCCCCAGCGGCACAGAGCCATTCCAAGAACATTGCAGACACCAACGC